>QRFJ01000894.1:211459-309985 GCA_006176705.1 Cocos nucifera | reverse complement strand
ATCCCTACACTCCCTCTATAAGAGATGCAAAAATCTTCATGATTAATGATTTCTAGTGGGTGCTGCAGTCCCACCAACTGACTCATCACCTCATCTAACAGTTATTGGTGATGGGTTAGCCAATGAGTGAACAACTCTTGTCCAATGATTCTCTAATCATGGTGCATCAAGGCTTGATCTCTAATTCATGAATCTCATCATTTTTGGAATATTGATCCACTCCTTAGTTAAGTCAGCCCACCATTTGCACAGATTGGATTTCTAATTGGATTTCTTACTATATCCAAAATATTGAGCCCAATCCATCCTCCAGCCCGTAGCATCCAATGCCTAATAGACATGGTTGCATCTTTTCGATGCAACTAAACCACTGTGACCGGCCGAGAACAATCAACCCCGAGAAGGGCCCGCACATCTATAATGGTGGAGGACCTTAGACTTAATCTTTTCTTAGGAAGATTTGATTTAGGTATCTTTAAACTTAACTTGACATAGTCATAACTATTATAACTAACCTAGTGGCATGGGTTAGCTCGGATTATTAGCCACCTCAAATCAGGATTGAGTCGACAAATATGGCCAAGTAAGTGAGATCGGTGGAAGGGATATGCCATTAACTCGACAAGAACACATTCGAGTTGAATAGCTCTCAATTAAAAATCTATCGATCATATCTGCCAAACTTATCTTAGACACCAAATTATTGAGCCAGAACCAATCGAGTTAGCCTACAATCCAGACTCTAACCACTGAGCCTAATTGATCTTAACTTGATCGATCACTCATGTGACTCATTCTTGATCCAGACTTAATCCTATTAGGCTGATCAATTTAAGCACTCTTGATCCCATTTAACCAACTCTTAATTCAGTTTGATCAACTGCTAGACCTAATTGAGCTACCCAAGTTCGAATCCAATTTTATGAATATATCTTAGATCTAAAATTTTTTAATTTTAGATCTAATATATTTCATGATCTTAATTCTTAATTAAGTTTAGGGTTCATAAATAAAATATGTAAATAAAATTTTAGGATTTCAGGATCTAGAATTTTGTAGAAAATAAGTTTTTGATTTTTGATTAAGGATGAATGTGTGGCACCTCTACACATCATAAGAACACCCCATCGAATGAAAGGAGAGGTCATTTAAATCCTACTTTGTTCTTATGATCGGAAGGTCAAGGAGAATACCTTAATCAGAAATATGATGAATCTATAAAAGTAGTTAGATCTACATATATATCACATATATAAAATTGATCTAACTTAAAAACATGTTTTGCATACATCTCATGTATCATATCATGCATATTTTTAGATCTAAATTATCTCATAAATATCTAAAAAATAAAATTTAAATTTGATCATATCAAATTAAATTTATTTAAGACAACTTTGTAGAACTATTTTATAACTAGTCTAAACATGCATCTATCTTATCTCATATAAATAAAGTTAAATAAATTTATTTTTTAATTTTTAGATCTAATTATAATATTTATAATATCAAAAAATAGTAAATAAATAGATCTAAAATTATAATTAATTAAATTAAAATTATGATTATCCTAGACTACACATAGAATAATTCTATTCCTAGTCTAGTCATGCATCTCATACATCTTAGATCTAGATTATTTAATTTTTTTAATTTCTGATTTCAGATCGAATTACATCTAATGTGAAATCTAAAATTATCTAATTATCAGATCAAAATTATATTAAAATTAGATCTAAATAATTATGGAACCTAGCTTTGATACCAGTTAAAGAAAAAATTTATATTTTTCGGATCAGGTTCGTTCAGATCTGATTTGACCAAGAGAGATATTTCAAAAACTTTTTTCTTAGATCTAAATTAGATTTAAGACTCTTTAGATTTGATTTTATCAATCTGATAAAATAAAAATATAATAAAATAAATTAAATCTAATTTAATTATACCTTATTATGGATAATCCTATTATTCTGTGATGATCTCAATGTTTGCCTGAGGTTCTGGATGTAGCCACGTAAGCGCCTGATCTCTATCGGTATTCACTCAGATAGGATCTAGAGATCTTTTTCTTCTCAATCTGTACTCCAAAGATCAGATCTGGATCTGATCTTGAAGGTCTTCAAAATACCTTTTGAAGATCGGGTGTTGTCTCTTGCAGCAGTGCTGCCTTTTTCTTTCTTATCGCCTTTCTCTTGCTTGGATCACATCAAACTCGAGCCCAAAGCTTCTTGGGCATGGAGAGGAGAGAGAGGATCTGAAGGTGGCATGGAGAGAGAGGGAGAAAAGCCTTGTGGCATGGGCAAAAGATAGAAAATCTTAATCCTAGGCACAAACAGGATTTATATAGATCCTACTGCACCATGCAGCGCCACATCATCCCGATCAATCATGGCTGTTCGTGCAATCAAATTTAAATATGATTGATGAAATGACATAATCTAATCCAATTAGATTAGAGTTTCTCACAAACCTCCTTAGGTGGTGCCAAGATTGGTCAAAGATGACTCTTTGGCGCCATCTAAGTTGAATGCATGAAGCAACTGGAGTCCCATCTATATGGGACTCTAATCCTTTTTCACTTTGGGTGCACACCTCCATAGGAGTGCGCCCCTTGTCTTTCTACTATTTAGCAAGTGGACAAGGGTCAAAGCTCGCTTTTATGGGTGCATGATATATGGGCAGATGTCTAAGTATCAAAGGTCAACATTTGACCAAAGTCCAAAGACAAGATTTAGTAGGTGATGAAAAATGGCAGGTGTTGTCTCAAATTTATCTTATAAATTAAGACAACCCTTTTCTGATCTAGATAAGCTCTAGTCAGATCAAGTAAAGGTTTCTAAGTGAGCCCAAACATATTTGGCTTAGTCAAGACAACTCTTAATGATTGTTGAAGGAGAACATTAGGCTCAATTGTGTGCTAGCACAATTTTCTTGAATATAATTGAATCTTATTCAAATCAATTAAACTTGATTAGTCTAATTGATGATATTCAGATCCAAATTCTTGTTTGTATGATTTAGTTAGATTTAGTTCTGTATGGTAATGGGATATGTCATGATCTCGATCATCGACATCATCGAAACACCTTCCGATGGATCAGTACTTTTCTAATTCAGACAATTAATATGATCGATCATCCAAATTATTCTAATTTCTCCTAAAATCCACCAGTGACACCTAGCAGCTTATGGTGACAATCCATCAAAATTGAAAATGAACCTCTTGGTGTAGTTACCTATGTGATTAAGTTCCTCTATCTTGAGCTCCAATCGGATTAGGGTTAAGGTGATCTCGTCAAAATTCTAATTTTCATCACATGAATTAATCATTTGATTCAAGTCCAATGTAAAAATTCTAATAAAAATTCTTTCTATTATTTCACTTTACCATGGCCATGGGCTTATGGACTTGATTCTCATGATCATCATAGGGCTGCTCCTCATCTACCGAGGTAGATAGATCCCCTATTGGTGCAATCCAATTTCTATAATGAACATGCTATAGCCAACATACACCTCAGAATTTTGAATGACTAGGAGATCGAGTTATGGTGTAGTCAAACTATAACACCCTCAAGGTGAACTATCGATGCACCTCAGATCAAAGAATCAGACACACCATTGCAACTTCAAGCTAGTCATTGATGAGAAGGTAGACTTCCTGATGACTACTCAAGGTGGTCACACTCAGCGCCCTCGTTCTCTAATGAGTATTTATACTCTCGCTCCGATGTCTCTACACCATAGACTCAAGATTCATCTATCCTAAAGAAGCGATCGTACACCAACCTTCTAGATCAATCACCATCCTCATGATGATCCTATGGTTGTGAGCATTTTATGAGTTAATAATAAAAATTCATGTCTTAAATTTTCAACTCTTGAAAATATGAACTATCATTACCATTAAGTCAAAGGATGTATCACAGACACTTTCAAATACACACTATGATAAAAAATAATTTATTTTATTATTTATAGTCAAAATTATAATTTTATCCTTAGATGTGTATTACAAGTGTTAGCCAATTCTGGCTTCTAGGCCACACATATCTAATAGTTTCAGGATCCAAGGAACTTAGTCGACTCAATGAAAAAGTTAGTTGACTCAGTCTTAAAAGATAGCAAAAAATAGAAAGCATAGAAATATTAAGTTTTAGGATCCAGAGGACTTAGTCGATTAAGTTAGGAAGTTAGCTGACTCATTCTCAGAGGACAGCAGCAATACAAAAAGCATAGAAAGGTCAAATTTTAGAATTTAGGAGACTTAGTCGACTAAGTTAGGAAGTTAGTCAACTCAATTATAGAAAAGTATTAAATGACAGTAAGATCATTTTTCTACTACCCGATACCTAGTCGACTGAGGGCAAGTTTTAGTCAACTAAGTAAAGAATTTAGTTGACTTAGAAAAAATTAATCAACTAAGTCACTATAATAGGTAGTTTATCAGATTTGTATTTTTTCAACTCCATCTTTTTTTCAATAGCTAGGGCATTAAATAAGGCTTCTGTAGATGTCTCAGAGTGGTGAAAAAATCCTAAAATATATAAAGAATATTAAAAAAAATTAATAAGAATTTTTTGAACATCTATTGAAGAGCTTTCAAGTCCACTTCAGTTCATTGATTGTGTGAGCCATTTTTGAAGTGAAGAAAGAGTTTTTTAGAGAATATTCTATCCTTCCAATTATCTTTAAAGTGAAAAAAGTCAAGGCACAAGTATTGAAGAGCTTCACCAACTTCTCTTAAGCATTCAAGGAGAAGATCAAAGCCAATAAGCTTTGAACTCAAAACTTTTCTCCTAGGCTTCATTGAGTTTTTATTTTTAAACTCTTTTAATTATTATGATTGTACTTTCTTTTATTTATAAGTTTTTTAGGATGAGAAATTTGGGTTAGTCTAAGCCTGAAATTGGATATTGTAAAGGTTTGATTGATGATCCAAGGACAAAATCAATTAGGATTGATTGTTAGTCTAGAAAGATAATCATTGTAAAGATTATAGTTGGTGAGTCTAGGTCAATACCAACTAGATTAGATTGTGAACCTAAGAAAAATAATCAAATTATAATCGAATGATTATAGTTGAATTCCCAAGTGATCTACTTGGAGAGTGGACGTAGGTGTTGAGTTTGATGCCGAACCATTATAAAAGCTTGATCTTTGCATTTAAGTTAATTTATTTACATTGTTCTTGTTCTATAATTATGTTTTACATTATTTTATCAAGCATACAATATTAAAATTGGGTATAATTAAAGTTTAAATTTTTAAATATCCAATTTACCCTCTCTCTTGGATAGCCATCCTTGGACAACAAGTGGTATCAGAGCATATGCTCTAATATTAGTTGTTTGTCTAACGGTTATAGAGCTAAAAATTTTATAGCAATCCCAATTGAAACTTCATTGGTTGAACGATAATTAGCTAATAGACCTCTACTTTTCAATGGAATCAATTATACCTATTGGAAAGCAAGAATTAGAATATTCATTTAAGTATAAGTCTATAATTTGTAAAATATCATTGTAAAAGACCCTTACACACCCACAATCATAATTGATGGCATATCCATTTCAAAGCCCAAAAAGAATTGGAATAAATATGACAAAAGAGAAGCAATGTGTTATATTGTGCTTTGAATGCAAATGAGTTTAATAGGATATCAACATGTTCATTCGCCAAAAGAATTTGGGATAGACTTGAAGTCACCTATAAAGGTACAAATCAAGTTAAAAAATCTAAGATAAATATGTTGGTACATAAGTATGAATTATTCAAAATGAAACCATATGAAACTATCATGAAAATGTTTACAAGATTCACCAATATCTTAAATGGTTTAAAGAGTTTTGGAAAAGACTATTCTAATAGTAATATTGTGCCTAAAATTCTTAAGTCCTTGTCAAAGAATTGGGAGCCAAAGTGACTATCATTCAAGAAGTAAAAGACTTAAATAAATTAGCCTTGGAAGAGCTCATTGATTCTCTTATGACCCACGACCTAAATACAAACTGATGAATATATTAAAAATAATATAAAAAATATTAAAACTATGCTATTTAATCTTTTTTATTTTGTATTTGATATTTTTTATTATCTTTTTTAGAAATAATTAATTATAAAAACTTAATTGCAAACCAATTAGTAATGGCCTTTCAATACATGCAAATGAAGCTCAAGTCCAAATTCAAGCTTATCTCATGCACGACATATGAAGATACATAGATATAGACATATGGAAAGAAAAGGATATAAATGGCGCTAATTTAAAAATAACATGTACTTTTTGAAAATTCTATGAAGAAAAAAGTGGTAATTAATGGTATGTGGTGCATTCAATGCAATGGAAAAAAAGGTTTGCTGGTTCTTATGCGAATGCTAGTGCTTGGTGCATGAGTTAGTATGTGGAAGCTAGCACATATCAATGGGATGCGGCTCATCTAGGCACACGATTCACAAGTATTTCCACGCACACAAACAGGGCTTCACTCATCTATTTGACTAGTTCAATCGTGGATGTGCAGTAAGAGGAGAGCACAAGTAGATGCGATGCACACATGGCATTGACATCAAAATGCGAAGTGCGTAATGCGCGAGGAAGTTGTTGAAGAAAAACCTATGATTTCTAGCATATATTTTGAAACTTTTTTAAAATTCTAATAGCGAAAGCTATAGATTAATCCAATTAATCTATGAAATGTGCAAATAAATTCTATATCTAGAATCTAATAATATAATTAAAGTATGTATATAAATCTAAAAATTAAATAAAATATAAAATAATGATGTTGATCATATCAACATTAAATAAGAAAAACTAGATCTAATCTAGTCTGCAATTGAGATCAAATCTTATTACTTTTTTTGTAGATTTGGATGTCCACTTTCTGATATGAGGCTGAGGATATCACTTTGAGCCACACACATATTGGGCCTCTATAAAAAATCCATACGAAGTCCCAATCACAATCTAAAGTCCAGCAATCTGAAAATCAGCATAGTGTGCTAGCACTACACTGATCCTTTATCGATGGTTGATGCCGAATCTTCTTTTCAATTGACTTGAACACTTCAAGGATCAAAGAAAAAGAAGGAAGGATATGGAAGAAGCCTTCTTCTCATGTTCTTCTCTCAAAAATTGGTGGAAGAAAATTTGAAATAAAAACCCTAAAGAAGATCTTTCTTCTCTAGGCCCTTTCCTCTCACCTAGGCACAATAATTTGTGCCTTTATAAAATTCCATGCCCTCATCTTTGATATGCCCAAGGTCTCCACACCCAAGCCCTCTCTCTCAGATCTAAAACTTCTCAAAATTTCATGGGTTAACTCTCTTTAAATAGCAAGTTAGAGAAGAATCTCTGTCTAGGTCAAATACCTAGATAGAGAATCCAAATAGAACAAGGATTGGGGCGCCCGACTCTTGGGTGCCTCCTCAAACTCTTTTGACATGGATTCTAAATATTTTATGCATAATTAAATTCTCTTTCTTCCACAAAAATTTTAAGAAAAAATCAGATTAATTGGCATCATAATAGATAAGAGTTTTGGGTTTGTCCAAACTCTATTAAATAGAGTCTAGATCATCACTATTTCTTAGTTTTGATCAAATCCAAAATCACAAACCATCTAAGAGAGATATGGGGGCAAGGATAGATGTGGAACCTTTCTAAAAATCAGATTTCTCATGATAAAATCCATGGAAAGGATGTGGAGAAAGGAAAGGTGGCGTAAGGAAGGAGTCCTAGTCTAACTAAGACTTCATGCTTTGACTAGTCAAATCAAATCTTTAGCCTAATTAAAATAGATCTTGATGCAACCTAATTAATGATGTTCCTAATCTAATTAAAAACCCAATTATATTAGTTTAAATTTAATTTAATTTTAATTTAATTTTTTAATCAAATTAGAAATTAGGTGCACTTAAGTTCTTGTTCAATTAAGAATTATTCTCTCTTATAATTGGCTTATTCAATAAACCAATTGGATTTGATCCAATCAAGTCCAAACCAAATATAATTGAATCACATTCAATTAGACTTGATCTTTCCCGAATTATTTAATCAAATTGAGTCAATTAGTAATCCGATTGCTAAACGGTCCTCCTACAATACTCGCACTAGGTCAAACATCAATCATATTGAATGTTTAATCCTAAAATGATTCTTAATCATCGATCAATCATCCGATCAAATTAAGACTTCTAATGCATGTGATCTCATAGGTTCGAACCTAAGTCGATAGTATAAGAATAAATTTCTATACCAATCTATGTAACTATCTAGCAATGGTATCCGACTGTGAATAAGTTGAATCTATAAAGCAATACTCTAGAATCCATGTGGATATGATTTTCATATAATTCATCCTCTTGATCATAAATAGTCATAGGATGACTCAAGATTTATCTATCAATCTTAAATAAGTCATCCACATGGCATTTCAATATATCAAATCCATCTCATGGATTACCTTGGCTAAGATTTTGCTAAACTGAAATATAGTGATACATTATCTTCAAACTCTTTGGAGTGGTCAATCCCATCTTGATCATTCACCAACTTCATAAGTACTTGACTATTCCCAAAAATCTTCCATCACTGAATTAAAAATTCAGATAGTTTGGCACTAAAACATAATAAGTTGCTTGCAAGCCACCATAGCGTTCTCAAGTCCAAGGATACTTATACCCATATCCCATTAGAGTAATTCTTGATAGCAGAATACTCCAAAGTTGGTTAGATTCAGTGATGATGTATCCCTATATCTTATCTATATTCCATACTAGCATCTCCATACTCCTTGGTTAAGAGGATAACTAACCTATATGGCACATAATGACCTATACTCGATAAACATTACCATCCTGATTAATAACATATCATTTAATCATAAATAATTTTAAAAACTAATTGATAAATCTTCTCTTTATCAAATCTAAATAGTCCTAATGACTTCATCATAACATAAGAGTTCATTAGAAGATATAGATTTATGATGAAAAATATTAGAATAAATATTTTATTCATTAATAAATTATTTATATTTATAAAATTGTACAACCATCAATAGTAAGGTTTACAGACTCGGTACCAGAATCCATGCCAATAGTCGATCGGTACGGTATGGTATGGTATCGTATCATATCATACCATCCTGTATTGCTAATAAAAAAATAAAATAAATTCATCCAATGGCTAAAAAAAAAAAAGAAAATCATCTTGTACCATATCATACCGTCCTGTACCGATGCCGTACTATTAGATATGTGCCCTAGAAGCTAGATTGGCTAAACACTTGTAATATACTTCTAAGAAAAATTTTATAATTTTGATTATAAATTAATAAAAGAATTATTTTCTATCATAATATATGTATTTAAAGTATCTATGATACATCCTATAAGTTAATGATAATGATAATTTATATTTTTAAGAGTTAAAAATTTAAGATATGAATTTTCATAATTAACTCATAAATTACTCCTAACCATAGGATTATCACGAGGATGGTGATCGATCCAGAAGGGTGGTGTACGATCACTTCTTTAGGATAGATGAGTCTTAAGTCTATGGTGTGATGACACCAGAGTAAGAGTATAGATACTCGTTAGAGAATGAGGGCACTGAGCGTGACCATCTCGAGCAGTCATAAGAGAGTCTACCTTCTTATCGATAACTAGCTCAATGCTGTAGTGGTGTCTGATTCTTTGACCTGAGGTGCATCGATAGTTCACCTTGAGTGTGTTATAGTCTGACTATACCATAACTCGATCTTCTAGCCATTTGGAATCTTGAGGTGTATGTTGGCTATAGCATGTTCATTGTAGGAATTAGATTGCACCAATAGGAGATCTATCTATCTCGATAGATGAGGAGTAGCCCTATGATGATCATAAGATCGAGTCCTTAAGCCCATGGCTATGACAGTGTGAAGATGATAGAAAGAGTTTTTATTAAGATTTTACATCGAACTCGAATCAAGTAATTATTTCATATGATGGATGTTGGATTTGACGAGTTCACCTTAACCCTAATCCTGTTCGGGCTCAAGATAGAAGAATCCAATCACATAGGTAGCTGTACCGAGAGGTTTGCTTTCATTTTTGATAGCCTGCCACTATATACTATTAGGTATCACTGATGGATTTTAGGAGCAATTAGAATGATCTTGATGATCGATCATTCTAATTATGTGAATCAGAAAAGTTCTAATCTATCAAAAGATGTTTCGATGATGTCAATGATAGAGATCATGACATATCTCATTATCATATGAAACTAAACCTAATTAGATCATACAAACAAGAATTTGGATGTGATCAATTGGGCTAACATAGTTTGATTGATTTGGATTTCATCAAATCAAGTTCAAGAAAATCATGCTAGCACACGATTGAGCCTAACATTCTTCTTCTGTAGTTTTTCTGATCTATCTCTATTGAGTCAAATTTGATTTAACTCATTTTTGAATTATAAATGAATTTATTTTTATCTAGCTAGAACTTGTTTAGGTCAGATTAATTCTAGAAATAAATTCATTCTAAAATGCAATTGGACTGGGGTCAATAGTTGACCCAATTGAGAGAATTGAGGGTCATAGGATCAGAGCCTTCTAAAAAATCTTTTAAAAATTCTTTTCCTTTAATTTTTGGATATATGATAGGGCTCAAGTCATACTTTGGGTGTGCCAAATTTGGTGATTTTTGGAGGTTCCTAGATTAGGTTAAGATAGAGTTTGATTTGGATCAAACTCTTGAGGGAAGAGTCCTAGGCACCCTGGACTCTTCCTTATCCCTTCATGCTGCCACCTTTGGAGATGTTTTTGGTCGACCAAACCTGATAGCAATTAGGTTGGGGATGTGGGCTATCAGCTCTAGAGTCTTAAGTTATCAAGCAATTTGATTTCTTGATGAAATGGGACTCTAAGATGGTGTAGGAGTCTATTTAAAGACCGTACGCTCTAGGGCTTTAATCCTTTAATCACCATGCCCATATGCTGCCGCCATAAACCTCCTCCACACCCCATCTAGATCTCCTCCCTCTCTTTTTCACATCCACACTAGAGTTGGTGAGGTTTCAGCCATCAAAAGTTGAGAAAAGCTGAAGATAAAACAAGACAGGACGATCTAGATCAAGAGACAAGGTGCTACCATCAAAGTTTGTTTGAAGGCTTCACAAATCAATCTAGATCTAATCTTTTAAGATTAGATCCACAGGGAGAGCACATCTAGATTCTACTCAAGTGGTCTCCAGTAGAGGCCAGACAATTACATGGCTACATCCAAAATTCTGAATGACGATAGATCATTGATAGGGTAAAAGCCATTTATGAAACCAAGATAAAAAAATTAAATCAAATTTAATTTTTATTTTTAGTTTTAATATCAGATCTATAGGATCAGATTTGAGATATCTTAGATCTAATTAGAATTTTTAAAAAAATTTTAAAATATTTTTTTAGATCCAATTAGATCTGATCGATCCTGTGGTGGAAAATAAGATTTTTTCTTCAATCGATATCCGAGTTGCATTAGCTATTCTTCAGATCTATTTTATATCTAATTTTATTTTTATTTATAATTTAATATTAAAAAATTTTAAATATCACATCAGATATGATTAGATCTAAAATTAAAAAATTAAAAATTAAATAATTTAAATCTATAGTGAATGAGGTGCATGACTAGACTAGATATAGAATAGTTCTATGTATAGTCTAGTATAATCATATTTTAATTTGATTAAATATAACTTTAATTTTTATTTTTTTGATATTATAAATATTATAATCAGATCTAAAAAATAAAAAATATAATTTTTTTATTTTTTATTTATTCATATGAGATATGAAAGATGCATACTTAGATTAGTTGTAGAATAGATCTATGAACTGTCTAGAATATTTATTTTGATATGATTGATTTAAATCCTATTTTTTAGATATTATATATAGTATATCTGATCTAAAAGCATGCATATTTAATTAAGTTATGATACATGAGATGTATGCAAGTTATGTATAGATTAGATCATTAATTGTATGTGTGATATATGATTTAGATCTAGCTTATTTTCTAGTAGAAAATATATTTCTGATTAAGACGTTCCCCTTGACCGTCTGGTCATAAGAATAAAGTAGGATTTAAAGATCCTCTTCTTTCATTCGATGGGATATTCTTATGGCATGTAGGGGTGCTGCGCGTTCATCCTTAATTAGAAATCAAAACTTACCTTTTTGTAAAATTCTAAATCCTAAAATCCTAGGATTTTGATACATATTTTGTTCATGAATCTAAACTTAATTAAAAATTAAGATTATAAAATCAATTAGATCTAAAAATTATGAATTTGTAGATCTAAGATACCTTCATAAAATTAGTTTTGAGCTTGGATAGCTTAATTAGGTCTAAAGGTTGATCAAATCGAATCAAGAGTTGGTTAGGTGGGATCAAGAGTGCTTAGAATTGATCAGCCTAATAGGATTAAGTTTGGATCAAGGTCGACTCACATTCACATGTGGTTGACCAAGTCAAGATCTAATTTGGCTCCATGATTCGAGCTTGGATTGTAGGCTAAGCTGATTGATTTTTATTCGATAATTTGGTATCTAAGATAAGTTTGGTAGAAATGATCAACTGATTTTTAATTGGGAGCTACTCGATCTGAATATGTTCTTATTGAGTTAATGGCATATCCCTTCCATCGGTCTTACTTACCCGGCCATTTGTATCGATCCAGTTCTGATTTGAGGTGGCTAATAATTCGAGCTAACTCATGCCATTAGGTTAGTCATAATTATTATGACTAATTCAAGTTAAGTTTAAAGAGACCTGAATCAAATTTTTTTAAGAAAAATTAAGTCACAGGTCTTCCACCATTGTAGATATGCGGGCCCTTCCTGAGGTTGATTATTCTCGACTGGATACAGTGGTTCAGTTGCATCAGAAAGATGCAACCATGTCTATTAAGTATTGGATGCTACGAGTTGGAGGATGGGTTGGGCTCAATATTTTGGATACGGTAAGCGATCCAATCAAGAATTTAATTTATGCAAATGGTGGGTCTGACTTAACTAAAAAGTGGAGCAATATTTCGGGTATGGTGAGCTTCATGATTTTGAGACCAAGTTTGGGTGCACCATGATTAGAGAATCATTAAACAAGAATTATCTACTTATCGATTGATCCATCATCAATAACTGTTAGGTGAGGTGGTGAGCCAGTCGATGAGACCGCACCACCAACAAGAAATCAATTGATCGTAGAGATTTTCGTATCTCTACCAAGGGAGTATAAGAATCTGAGTAAATAGTGAGAGCCTAATTTATTTAAAAATAAAATTTTTAATTACAAAATCTAACTAGAAACTTTGACTTCCTATAGAAAAATATCTATGTCCAATCCACTAGCCCCTATCCTGGACACCCATAGACTGATCGGATCCAACTACAAGAATTAACTCTGAAACTTCAAACTTATTTTGGATTTTGAGAAGTTGACTCATGTGTTGAAATAGGATCCTCCCACTTTACTAGTCCATCCATCCATTGAGTAGAGAGTATCTCTAGAAAAGTGGATGGATGAAAATAATAAAGCCAGGTATTACATATTGGGCTCGATGTCTGATGAGCTCCAGTGCCAACATGAAGACATAAAGACTAGCTGTCAAATGTTGGGTCATCTACAAGAGTTATTTGATGAACAGAGTCACGCAGCTAAATATAAAGTCACTAGGAGACTTTTTAAGGCACAGATGCATGATGGGCAGTCGATCCAAGATCATTATCTGATGATGATCAAGAATTTAGAAGAGCTTGAGAAGCTCAATGTCAAGTTAGATCAGGATCTATAGATTGATATAATTCTACAGTCCTTGACTAATGCGTATGGATAGTTTATCATGAACTACCATATGCATAAATTGCAAAATACCTTGGCTGAGCTTATAAATATGCTGGTCACTACTGAGCTTTCTATGAAAGATTCTAAAGGCTCAATACTTGCTATGGAGTGGACTTCTTTCAAGAGAAAGTCTTTTGAAAAGAAGAAGAAGACTGTGAAGAAGTAGAAGATAGAATGTGGGAAGAAGAAGAAGGCAGAGCCGAAGAAGAAGACTGCTAACCAAAAAAAATATTTTCATTGTAACATAAAAGGCCACTAAAAGCAGAACTGCCCTCTATATCGGGCCAGCTTGAAGAACAAAAAGAAGGTAGTTCTTTCTGGAGGTATGCTTGTTATAGAATCTAACCTTATAATTTCTTCTACATCCAGTTAGGTACTTGACTCTGGTTCAAGTGCTCACTTGTGCACTTCTATGTAGGATCTTGAGGAGAGCAGAAGGCTAAGGGATGGTGAGATGATCCTGCACATCAAAAATGAAGCAAGAGTTGCTACTGTGATCGTGAAAATCTATCCTCTTCGACTATCATCAAGATTAGATTTAGTACTTAGAAACTATTTTTATGTGCCTGCAATAAGTAGGAATTTGATTTCTATTTCATGTTTAGCATAGGAAGGCTATGTAATTAGTTTTCTTAAGGACCATTGTAATATTCTTTTTGAAAGAAATAAAATTATAAATAATTTTCTTATAAATGATCTCTATCAGTTACATATTGATATTTCTATTTTCAATGTCGAGCAAAATGTAAATGCCATAGGATCAAAGCGATCTAGGGATGGTCTAAATGGTAGATATCTGTGGCACCATAGGCTAGGTCATATAGCAAAAGATAGGATTAACAAATTTGAAAAATCCAAGCTATTGAGTTTGTTGACTTCTGAGTCATATCTGATTTGTGAATCA
The DNA here is from genome assembly GCA_006176705.1 of Cocos nucifera. Classification (NCBI taxonomy): domain Eukaryota; kingdom Viridiplantae; phylum Streptophyta; class Magnoliopsida; order Arecales; family Arecaceae; genus Cocos; species Cocos nucifera. The sequence goes on along the minus strand of QRFJ01000894.1, from coordinate 295,182 downwards.
TGCAAAATGACCAAGCTTCCTTTTGTAGGACATGGGGAAAAGGCCACAAACTTACTTATCCTAGTACACACAGACATGTGTGGCCCATTTGATGTGTCGGCTAGGGATAATTATATCTACTTCATCATCTTTATCGATGATATATCTTGGTATGGGTATGTATATTTGATGCGACATAAGTCTGAACCCTTTGAAAAGTTTAAGAAATTTAGACTTGAAGTAGAAAAATAAATAGAAAAACCTATTATGGTTCTTCAATCAGATCGAGGAGGTGAATATCTTAGTCAAAAGTTTTTAGACTATCTTTAGAATAATGGCATAGTCTCACAATGGACTCTACCTGGAATGCCTTAACTCAACGAGATTTCAGAACAGAGAAATCGGATCCTATTAGATATGATCCGATCCATGATGAGCTTCATGGACTTCCTAGAGTTTCTTTGGGGACATAATCTAATGACTGCTATATATTTACTAAATAAGGTTCCTTCTAAAATCGTTCCTACCACACCATATGAGATATGACATGGTAAAAAATTAAGTCTAAGTCACCTCAGAATTTGGGGTTGTCCGACTCATGTCAAGAGACAACAGATGGATAAGTTATAATCTAGGTCCTTTAGAGCTCGGTTCATTAGATATCCTAAAGAGTTGTTAGGATATTATTTCTATCTTTCAAAAGTCCATAATATGATGGTGAGTCGACATGCCATTTTTTTAAAAAAATAATTCATTCAAGATGGTGGCATCGAAAGATAGATCAGGCTTAAGAAGAAAGCCTCTCAAGAGCAACGAGCTAAGGAATCTATGGAATCCAATCAGATTGAGCCAGTCTAAACACTACCTCCTCCACCTCGAAAATCAACTAGAAATTTTCATTCTTTTGAAAGGTACTTAGGTACTATTTTAGAGGATGTAGAAAAAATATTCCTCACAGGAAATGGGGTTCATGATGATGATCCCAAAACTCATGATGAGATGATATTAGATATCGACTCTGAGAAATAGTTAGAGGCAGTGAGGTCAAAAATTGACTCAATACTCTCAAACCAAATCTGGATCTTAGTAGATCCATCTGAAGGTATGGTACCTGTTGGGTGTAAATAGATCTTCAAGAGAAAGATAGATGTCGATGGAAATATAGAGACATTCAAAGTCAGGCTCATAGTGAAAGGGTATAGTCAGCGCGAAGGCATTGACTATCAGGATACCTTTTCACCAGTAGCCATGCTTAAATCCATCCACACATTGCATGCTATTACAGCCTATTTTGATTATGAATTATGATAGATGGATGTGAAAATGACATTCTTAAATGGATATCTTGAGAAAGATATCTATATGGAGCAGCTGCTTGATTTCACATCCACTGATGATGATGATAAGGTGTGCAAGCTACAAATATCCATATATGGACTTAAGCAAGTATCTTAGAGCTGGAATGCTAATTTTAATGATGTGATCAAATTATTTGATTTCATCAAGAACGAGGAGCAATGTATTTTCAAAAAGATCAGTGGGAGTGCTGTTGTCTTTCTCGTATTATTCGTGGATGATATCCTCCTAATTGGATGCTAAGACTTTCACAGAAGATGTACATAGAGGAGGTGCTAAAGAGATTTAGCATGAAAAACTCCAAAAAAGGTTTAGTACCCTTTAGACATGGCATTCATCTCTCTAAGAAGATGTGCCCTAGTACACCTGAGGAGATTGAACGCATGAGCAAAATTTCTTATGCTTTGGCAATAGGGAGCCTTATGTATGCCATGCTATGTACACGACCTAATATTTTCCATGTTGTAAGTGTCACGAGTAGGTATCAATCAGATCTAGGTGAAGAGCACTGGACTTTTATGAAATATATCTTTAAATACTTGAGGATTAAGGATATGTTTCTGGTCTTTGGTAATGAAGAACTCCAGGTCCAGAAGTATATAGACTCAGATTTTTTTCTGACATAGATGATCGAAAGTTGATATATGGAAGTCTATTTGTGTGCAATGGTGATGCTGTTAGCTGAAAGAGTTTCAAGCAGACGGTGATAGCAGACTCCACTATGGAAGCAAAATACATCGCTGTATCGAAAGCTATGAAGGAGGCATTCTGGTACAAAAAGTTCACCATAGAGTTTGGAGTAATGCCATCAGATGCCGTTCCACTGTACTGCGACAACAATGGCACCATAGTCCTTACTAAGGAGTCAAGATCTCATAAAAAATTTAAGTGCATCGAGTGGTGATTCCACCCGATCTGTGATTATCTCAAGAAGAGATATGTCGAGGTCAAGAGAGTCGACATCATAGACAATGTGACTGACCCACTAAAGAAGTCATTAGCATAGCAAAAGATCAAATCCCATCTTGAGAAGATGGAACTTAGATTTATAGCCAATTGACTTTAGATCAAGTGAAAATTTGTTAGATGTGTGCTCTAGAAGCCAGATTGGCTAAACACTTGTAATACACTTCTAGGGGCAATTTTATAATTTTAACTATAAATTAATAAAAAAATTATTTTCTTTCATAATGTGGGTATTTAAAGTATCTGTGATACATCCTATGAGTTAATAGTAATGACAATTCATATTTTCAAGAGTTGAAAATTTAAGACATGAATTTTCATAATTAACTCATAAATTACTCCTAACCATAGGATGATCACGAGGATGATGATCGATCCAGAAGGTTGGTGTACGATCACTTTCTTAGAGTAGATTAGTCTTGAGTTTACAGTGTGGAGATACTAAAGCGAGAGTATAGGTACTCGTTAGAGAACGAGGGCACTGAGCATGACCACCTCGAGGAGTCATAAGGGAGTCTACCTTCTCATCGATGACTAGCTCGATGCTATAGTAGTGTGTCTGGTTCTTTGACCTAAGGTGCATCGACAGTTCACCTTGAGGGTGTTATAGTTTGACTATATCATAACTCAGTCTCCTAGCCATTCGAAATCCTGAGGTGTATGTTGGCTATAGCATGTTTATTGTAGGAAGTGGATTACACTAATAGGGGATCTATCTACCTCGAAAGATGAGGAGTAATCCTATGATGATCATGAGATCGAGTCCTTAAGCCCATGGCCATGGCAGTGTGAAGATGATAGAAAGAGTTTCTATTAAAATTTTATGTCAGACTCAAATCGAATGATTAATTCATATGATGGATGTTGAGTTTGACGAGTTTACCTTAATCGTAATCCTATTGGGGCTCAAGATAGAAGAATCAAATCACACAGATAGCTGCACCGAGAGGTCTACTTTCAATTTTGATGGCCTGCCACCATATACTACTAGATATCATTGGTGGATTTTGGGAGCAATTAGAATGATCTTGATGATCGATCATTCTAATTGTGTGAATCAGAAAAGTTCTGGTCCATCGAAAGATGTTTCGATGATGTCAATGATAGAGATCATGATATATCTCATTAACATATGAAACTGAACCTAACTGGATCACACAAATAAGAATTTGGATCTGAATATAATTAATTAGGCTAACACAATTTGATTGATTTGGATTTGATCAAATTAGGTTCAAGAAAATCATGCTAGTACATGATTAAGCCTAACATTCTTCTTCTGTAATTTTTCTGAACTATCTCTATTAAGTCAAATTTGATTTGACTTATTTTTAGATTATATATAAATTTATTTTTATCTAGCTAGAACTTGTCTAGGTCAGATTAATTCTAGAAATAAATCCATTCTGAAAAGCAATTGGACTAGGGTCAATAGTTGACCCAATTAAGAAAATTGAGGGTCACTAGATCAGAGCCTTCTACAAAATTTTCTAGAATTCTTTTTCTCTAATTTTTGGATATGTGATAGGGCTCGAGCCATACTTTGGGTGTGCAAAATTTGGTGATTTTTGGATGTGACTAGATTGGGTTAAGATAGAGTTTGATTTAGATCAAACTCTTGAGGGAAGAGTCCTAGGCACCTTGGGCTCTTCCTTATCCCTTCATGCTGCCACCTTTAGAGATGTTTTTGGTCGACCAAACCTGATAGAAATCAGGTTGGGGATGTGAGCTATCAGCTCTAGATCCTTAAGTTATCAAGCAATTTGATTGCTTGATGAAATGGGACTCTAAGGTGGCGCAGGAGTCTATTTAAAGACCCTATGCTCTAGGGCTTTAATCCTTTGATCACCACACCCGTATGCTGCTGCCATATACCTCCTCCACTCTCCATCTAGAGCTCCTCTTTTCTCCACATCCACACTAGAGTTGGTGAGGTTTCAGTCATGAAAAGTTGAGAAAAGCTGAAGATAAAACAAGATAGGATGATCTATATCAAGAGATAGGATGCTGCCTTCAAAATTTGTTTGAAGGCTTCGCAAATCAGATCTAGATCTAATCTTTTGAGATTAGATCTAGAAGGAGAGCATGTTTAGATCCTACCTAATTGAACTATAGTAGAGTTTAGGCAATTGTATGGCTATATCCAGAACCCCGGGTGATAACAGATCATCAGCAGGGTAAAAGCTGTTTACCCATCTATGATAAGAAAATTAAATCAAATTTAATTTTAATTTTTATTTTTAATATCAAATCTATAGAATTAGATTCGAGATGTCTTAGATCTAATTAAAATTTTTAAAAAATTTTTGAAATATTTTTTTAGATCCAATCAGATCTGAACGATCCTATGACGAAAAATAGGGTTTTTTCTTTACGTACCATCCTGTACCAGACCAAACTGCCTAGTACTGGACCATACCATATTGTATCGATTGGTTTGGTCCAGTTTAAGCTATTTTTCAAAAGATCAATCTGAACCATTTTGATTTTCCATTGGTATGGTATGCTACGGTATGGGGTGTACCGATCGGTTCGGACCGGTACTGAATACCATGATCAATAGGCTAACGATTGGCTTTGGAATATATTTTTCAACAACTTTCACTTATCTTAAAGTTACTTGGTATAATGTTTAATACCAATCTTCAACTTGTGGTTGTCGAACTCCTTTACCGCCAAGGCTTTAGTGAGGGGGTCAGTTAGGTTCTCCTTTCCATCAATCTTCTGAAGATCGACGTCACCTTGATCTATGATCTTCTGGAACAGATGGTAGCGGCATAGTATGTGCTTCATCTGTCAGTGTGCCTTCGATTTCTTTGCATGAGTAATTGCTCCAGTGCTATCGTAGTAGAGCAAGATCAAACCATCTAGGAAGGGTGCTACTCCAAGCTCGATGATGAACTTTCTCAGCCTAGCTTTCTTTATAGTATCTGATGCCACGATGTACTCTATCTTTTATACTGAGTCTGCCATAGTGTGCTGCTTGAAACTCTTCCAGTAGATGGCTCCACCATTTAGGATAAAGACATAATCCGACATACTCTTGCTGTTATCACGATTAGATTAAAAGCTAGAGTCTGTAAACCCTATAAGTTTTAGATCTGACTCACCATAGATCAGCCACTGGTTCTTAGTATTTCTCAAATACTTAGGATGATTTTCATCACCTTCCAGTGGTTCAATCCTGGATCAGATTGGTATTTACTCACTACTCCGAGTGATTATGTCACATCTGGTCTCGTGCATATCATGGCATACATGATAGATTCTACTATCGAAGTATATGAGATTCTACTCATACACTCTCTTTCTTTAGAAGTTGTCAGACAATCTTTTTTAGAGAGAGTGATTTCATGGCCTATCAAAAAATAATCTTTCTTAAAATTCTCCATCCTGAATCTTTTCAGCATAGAATCTATGTACGTAGACTAGGATAACCCAAGCAATCTCTTAGATCTATTCCTATAGATCTTCATCCCTAGGATGTAGGATGCTTTATCCAAGTTCTTCATTGAGAACTGAGATAACTAGTATACTTTTATTCCTTGCAGTGAAGGAATGACATTCCTAATTAAGAGAATATCATCATGCATAGGACAAGAAATACAACTATCGGACTATTTGCCTACTTATATATACAGGACTCTTCTCCATTCTTAATGAAGCCATATGTTTTGATCACCTTATCAAAATATATGTTCCAACTCCAAGATGCTTGCTTCAATTTATAAATGGATCTCTGAAGCTTGCACACCTTAGACTCATTTATGGATGTGAATCCTTTAGATTATATCATATACACCTCTTCAGTCAGCTCTCTATTAAAGAAAGCTGTCTTCACAAGCATAATTTGAACGAATTTGAGCATTGCCACAAGAAAGAACATCTCATCATAGTTAATACCATAACATTGATGATATTCCTTGGCAACTAGATGGGCTTTATAGATCTCCACCTTTTCTTCTGCGCTCTTCTTTCTTTTGAAAATCTATTGACACCCAATGAATTTAATCCCTTCAGGCAGGTCAACCAATGTCAATATATCATTGATCTTCATGGACTCCATCTCTAATTTCATGGCCTCAAGCCATTTTTCGAATTCAGATCTCTGTATAGCATCCATGTAGGAGATCAGATCCTCATTATTTTCATCGAGTTCGATGGGATCACTATCCTGGACTAAAAAATCATAGTATCTATCCAACTGACACGATACTCTAGTGGATCACCTTAACGGTGTAGGTACACTAGACTCCAGATTTGGTCTAATCAAATCCAATTCTGGTTCAGCTAACTATGCTAGTTTTTCTACCTGTTGAACTTTCTTAAGTTCAACTTTAGAGGTAATAGATTTTTTACTAAGAAACTTCTTTTCTAAAAAGATTATCTTAAGATTGACAAATAGCTTTTATTCATTAGCATGATAGAAGTAATACCCTTTGGTTTCTTTAGGATACCCAATGAAAGTGCACTTGTCAGACCTAGGTCCAAGTTTATCTTTCATTAAATATTTGACATAAGCTGAATACCCCCAAATCCTAAAGTATAAGAGTACTAGCTTACATCCTGACCATATCTTATATAAGATTTTATCTACGAACTTAATTAGGATCCTATTTAAGAGATTGCAAGTCGATTCAAGTGCATATCCCTAGAAGAATATTGGCAAGTTGGCAAAATCTATCATGGATCTGATCATGTCTAATAAAATTTGATTTCTTCTTTTAGACACACCATTATGCTGTGGTGTCCCTAGAGGAGTTCATTGGAAGAGAATCTCATTCTCTCCTAAATATGTGAGAAACTCATCAGAAAGGTATTTACCTCCTCAATCAAATCGAAGAATTTTAATACTCTTTTCAGTTTATTTTTCTACTTCATATCAAAATTATTTGAACATTTCAAATAAATTTGACTTATGTTTAATCAGATAGACATACCCATACCTGGATAAGTCATCCATGAAAGTGATGAAGTAGAAATATCCATCTCTAGCACTTGTGCTTATGGGTCCATATACATCAGTATGTACTAAACCTAAGAGCTCAGTGGCTCTTTCACCTTTTTTAGTAAAAGGTGACTTGGTCATTTTTTCAAGAAGATAGAATTCACAGGTTAGAAGTGATTCACAATCACTGACTTCAAGGATTTTCTCTTAAGTCAACCTTTTTATCCTGTTCTTGTTGATGTGTCATAGCCTACAATGCCATAAATAGATGTCATACACATTATCTAATTTAGGATGCTTGCTAGTGGGGTAGACTACATTAACAAGTTATGATATTTTATAGATACCATTGCTCAAATATCCAAAAAAGATTATAACACCATTCAAAATAACATCATAAAATTCTTTCTTTATTAAAATTTCATAATTATTTGTAGCCAAAAGATCTACAGAAATGATATTTAATAAGAAACTAGGACAAAAATGACAATCACTAAGAACAATGGAGTAAGATTCAAATACAAGTTTCATGATTCCTAATGCTAGAAATTATAAGGAGTTATCATATAAGTACTTTGGCCAGCAATAATTTGCTTCTTTCTCGGCCTGTTTGGATTTAGGAAAATAATGTACTGAGGATAGTTTCTCTTCCAATGCCTCCACTTCTTATAAAAGAAGCACTCTGCTTGACTCTTGTCAGGCTTAATCTTCTCAGTTTGATCTTGCACAGATGTCCCGACCTAAACTTGCATCTTCTTGGACTTCTTCTTATTCTTCCTTCCTTTCTTAAAGGGTTGAGAACTAGAAGAAGATCCTCCTACTAGATTCATAGACTCTTTGTGGAGCTGGTGATCATTTTCAAAGTTCTGAAGCAATCCCAGCAACCAATGATGATTGACTTCAGACTTCGTCATTCTATAATGAGTAAGGAAAGGAAAGTTAAGACTTGGGCAGCGAGTTCATAATAGCATCTTTTCCTAGTTGCTCATGCAAAGAAAAGTCGAGCTTGGTCAAATACTCAATCAACTTGATCATGTACAATACATGATCAGTGACTGAAGCTCCATCTCTCTCTACGTCGTTGGGTATGCCAAAAGACTCATTCAACACTTGAAGCATGTCTTCTAGCTGAGCTGACTTGAACCTACAATTGAACTTATCGCTCATAGCTGCCAGAATGATGCAATGCACCATGGTTTAGTCATTGAGCCACTTTTGATAAATGTCTCTGACCATGCTACATGCATTCTGGGCTAGCTCCTCAGGTGCTAGATCTGTCAAAACGTACAAGATTCGTTCATGCTCAAGGACAATCTTTAACTTTTGGTACCAACTACCAAAGTTGGATCCCATCAACTTGTTATTGTCCAATAATGATCGGAGCGATAGAGTAGTGGCCATAACTGCACAAAGAGGAAAACCAAGATCTAATTAGTAAATGATTTATTAAACCTAAAGATTTGGGCTTTAATCATAAGATTCTTCCACTTTTTTGTTTGAATTGGTAGTCTCTATCTCTAATTCGAGGAGTTATTCTAATTTCTTAGTGGATAATAGAATCCACATAGACTGCATATAAGCTTGACTTTAGCCGATCAATCCATGCACATCTAAGGATAGATTCATAACCAATTATTTCTCTAAACAACTTCTAGTAATTTAATTTTTTTCTAGTATCTAATCAGTAGGCTTTGGCCTCTACTGAAAAGGTCCATTAGGTCCAACCATTAACATGACCATACTTGATCCATCTAACTAATAAATAATTAAGCACAACTTTGGTTGATCAACCTAATCACCATTTAGAGAGACGTAGTCAAGAAATCATATTATGAATGATAATTCCATTAGCCAATAAGCACTACACCTTTGGGCCTCCAATGATTATCTAACTAATGGACCCATTATCACTAACTTAATGGGAGGCTATGATCTAGTTATCTCCATAACTATGTCATTTTTAAGAACCTAATAATTTTAGAGGATTTGATTAACATATTTTAAAAAAAGTGAGTTAGATGAACCAACTAATCATGATCCTCCCACTGACTTCATCAAGTCAGATTAAGGAAGACCATTAGATAGGCTAGTTAAGGAGCACCTAAATCAGTTACACTAATTTACCTAGCTGACATGGGTCAGCTTAAATTATCTAGTGATCTGATCAAAACATAACTTCATCGAAAAGGCCAGGTAAGTGAGATTGATGAGAGGGATATACTATTAATTCATCAAAGACTGAATAAGTGCAAGTAGCTCCCAATTAAAGACCATCGATTGAAGCTGCAAGACTTACCTTAGACACCAACTGGTTAATTAGTTTCGATTGGATCAACCTAATATTTCGGGCTTGACCACTTATCCAGGAATCAAGTCCATTTTGGTTCTCGTTAAAGATATGGACTTGACCAACTACAATGATTGTAATTGATCTAAAAGGACCTTGACCTAATCTAAGATGATATTTGATTAGATTAATTCTCTAATTAAGTCCATTCTTTAATCTAACATTCAGTCTAACCTAATTAATGGACCTAATTCACTCTAACTCATTAACCCAAATTTTATAATTTATGTCTTAGGATCTTCAATTCATAATCCTAGATCCTAAACAAAATATTTTTTAATTCTTAATTAAGTTTTGGGCTCAGGGTTGGGATTTGGTATTTTAAAAATAATTTTAATATTTATAAAATATTTTTACAATATGGTTATACTAACCAATTACATGTTTGATTTATAATCAATATATAAATAATAAATAACATAAACATAAATCTACTTTAGATCTAATCTAAATATATTCATGATTATGTACATCTATTTGAAATAATTTTAATTTTAAACAATCATAAATCATCTTAGATTAGATCTGACATATTTATGATCATAAAAATTAGATTGAAATATTTTTAATTAAAACATAAATTTTTTTAAATTTAATTTAAAATTTTATAATTAAAATTTTAGATCATTACATACAAGGACAACCTCTCCATTGTAAGGGATAAACTTTATAGCAGGACAATCTTATAAGATCAGTCCGTGTGATCTAAAATTTTTATTTTTAGATTTAATATCAGATTATAATTTAGATCTAATCTAAATAATAGATCTAAAATATGTAAAAAATTATATCAAAAAGATCTAGGCTTTGATATCAATTGAAGGAAAACATAGGGTTTCTAGCATGTATTTTGAAACTTTTTCAAAATTCTAACAGCAAAAGCTATAGATTAATCCAATTAATTTATGAAATATAAAAATAAATTATAGATCTAAGATCTAATGATATGATTAAAAAATATATATAAATCTAAAAATTAAATAAAAATAAAATAATAATGTTGATCATATCAACATCAAATAAAAAAAACTAGATCGAATCTAGTCTACAATTAAGATCAAATCACATTATCTTTTTCACGGATTTGGATGTCCACTTTTTGATCTAAGACTAAGGATATCCCTTCAAGCAGCATATGTATCCAGTCTCTATGAAAAGTCCACATGAAGCTTTGATCACGATCCGAAGTCCAGCAATCTGGAAATCAACACAATACGTGCTAGCATTGCGCTGATCCTTCATCGATGGTTGATACTGAATCTTCTTCTTTAATTGACTTAAACTCTTCAAGGATCAAAGGAGAAGAAGGAAGGATCTGGAAGAAGCCTTTTTCGATGTTCTTCTCTCAAAAATTGATGGAAGAAAATCTGAAACAAAAATCCTAGAGAAGACCCTTCTTCTCTAGGCCCTTTCCTCTCATCTAGGCACAATAATTTATGCCTTTACAAAATCCCATGCCCTAAACCTTGATATGCCTAAGGTCTCTACACCCATGCCCTCTCTGTTAGATCTAAAACCTCTCAAAATTTCATGGGTTAACTCCCTTTAAATAGAGAGTTAGAGAAGAGTCCCTGTCTAGGTTAAATACCTAGATAGAGAGTCGATATAGGACAAGGATTGGGGCGCCCAACTCTTGGGTGCCTCCTCAAACTCTTTTAGTATGGATTCTAGATATTTGGTGCATAATTAAATCCTCTTTCTTTTGTAAATATTTTAATTAAAAATCAGATTAATTGGCACCATAATGGATAAGAGTTTTGGGTTTGTCCAAACTCTATTAAATATAGTCTAGATCATCACTACTTCATAGTTTTGATCAAATTCAAAATCATAAACCATCTAAGAGGGATATGGGGGCAAGGATAGATGTGGAACCTTTCCAAAAATGTGATTTTCCATGAAAAAATCCATAGGAAGGGCATGGAGAAAGGGAAGGTGGTGCAAGGGAGGAGTCCTAGTCTAACTAGGACTTCATGTTTGACTAGTCAAACCAAATCTTTAGCCCAATTAAAATAGATCTTGATGCAACCTAATTAATGATATTTCTAATCCAATTAAAAACCCAATTATATTAAATTAAATTTAATTTAATTTAAATTTAAATTTTTAATTAAATTAGAAATTAGGTGCACTCAAGTCCTAGTTCAATTGAAAATTATTCTCCCTTACAATTGGCTTATTCAATAAACTAACTGGACTTGATCCAATCAAATCTAAACCAAATATAATTGAATAAAATTTAATTAGACTTAATTTCAGTCTAATTGCTTAATCAAATTAAGCCAATTAGTAATCTAATTACTAATTGATCCTCCTGCAATACTTGCACTAGGTCAAACATCAATCATATTGAATGTTTAACCTTAAAATGATTCTTAATTATTGATCAACCATCCGATCAGATCGAGACCTCTAATATATGTATCCCAATAAGTTTGAATATAGGTCAATAACATAGGAATAAATTTTTATACTAATCGAAGTAACCATCTAGCAATGGTACCAATGGCTGGATAAGTCGAATGTATAAAACAACACTCTTAGAATCCATGTGGATATGATTTTTGTATAATTCATCCTCTTGGCTATAAATGCTCATAGGATGACTTAGAATTTAACTGTCAACCCTGAATAAGTTATTCACATTATATTTTAAAATATCAAATCTATCTCATGGATTATTTGACCAAGATTTTGCTAAATTAAAATATAGTGATGCATTATCTCCAAACTCTTTGGAGTAATTAATTCCATCTTGATCACTCACCGATTTCACAAATACTTGACTGTGCCTAAAAATCTATCATCACTGAATTAAAAATTCAAATAGTCCGGCACCAAAGCTCTGTGAGTTGCTTGTAAGCCACTATGGCGATCTTAGGTCCAAGGAACACTTATACCCATATCCCATCAAAGTAATTCTTAATAGCAAAATGCTTCGGAGTTGGTCACATTTAGTGATGATTGATGTACCCCTATATCCCACCTGTATGCTATACCAGTGTCTTTACACTTCTTGGTTAAGAGAGCAACCAATCTATATGGCACAAATGACCTATGCTCGATAAATTTTATCATCCTGATTAACAAAATATCATTTGATCATGAATAATTTTAAGGACTAATCAATAAATCCTTTTTTTACCAAATCTAGATAGTCTAAAGGACTTCATCACAACATAAAAGTTAATTAGAAGACGTAGATTTATGATAAAAAATATTAAAATAAGTATTTTATTTATTAATAAATTATTTATATTTACAAAATAGCACAACCATCAACAAGTTGATGATTTGTTTTGGGATATATTTTTCGATATGGATTCGAGTTATTTGAAATTTTTTTTGTCCCATATCTAAAAAAAGTAAAAACCTCATTTCTCCCAATATCTATAAAAGGGCCTTTAACCTTCCCTCTAAGGAGGAGGACTTCCAACTTACTTCCACCCTTGAGAGTAAGTTGAGGGTAAAGAGCCTTAGTCAGGTTCTAAAAATTTTTATTTTTATTTATGTTCCAACTCTATGCCTTGTTAAAGGCTTAGGAGTTAAAAATCTTCTCTTTGTATTAAAAAATTTTATTAGTAATAAAAATTAGTTCTTTTCTTATCAATTTAATGTTTATAATTTGTAATCTTTTTATTTTTAGCAAATATGATACTTTAGATTTTTGCATTTAATTCTTGCAATTTTTAATTTTGGTACTAGGATAGTTTATTTTCCTTGCTCAGCATTAGAATAGTTTATCTCTATAATTCTTTAATTTTTATAATTTAAATTTCAGCAAGTAGCATAGAATTTAATTTTAAATAATTTTAGAGCTTCAATTTAAATCATATCAAGCTAAGCAATCCGTTTAGGGCTTGCAATGAAGCTAAACCATGATTAAAAGCTCTTTCTTAGGATTTCTCCTTGGCTTTTATTTTTTTAAGAGTTCTTCTTTCTTCAAGCTTCTTGTCAAGAGACTTGATGGACTATAATTGGGTTTCAATTTCTTTATAGTTCATGTTAGATTCGGTGCAAGAAGAATAATAGATAGAAGATCTATCATCTTTTTAAATCCTTTTCTCTTCTTTCTTGTGAAAAATTTTGATGGATTATTATTAGGTCGGAACTCCTTCATAGTCCATACTTGGGTAATACAAGAAAAGTAGTTGAAAGGAGAGTTTCTTAATTAGGATAAATGCTTGTCCATGCATTATACCTTAATCAAGGGATATTATAAGAGAAATCATAGAAAGGCTCTTTAAGTCATTAGTCTAGTGGATTCAAAAGTCCTAGATCTTTAGGTTATTATTCTCTATAATTAATTTACTGTTTAGTAGTAAGTAACAAACAATCTTTTCTTCTTTTTGTTAAAGCTCGCTTGAGCAAGGATTTGAATGTAATTCAAATACTTAATTCTTTATGGGATCGATCTGTACTCATAGAACATGCTACATTGCACACCATGCACTTGCGATTAATTTTAAGATACATCAAGTTTTTGGTACTGTTACTGGAGAATTGATGTGTTTTAAATTATGTTCTAAATTCTTATTCTTTGTGCTTTTAGTTTAGTTTTAGTCTGACCTTTCTAACTTTCTTATCTTGCTTTGCAGAAAATTGGTGAGTGCTGGAAATCAGATATATAATCTAACCTTTTTCTTTAGTATATTAATTTGATCTTAGTTTATTATTAGTTTTTAATTAAAACTTATTTGTTCTTATTAGTTGTGTATAAGTATATCTAAACTAATTTAAGAGCACAAACTTAAACAAGATAAGATGAGAATTTTATCACTCTTTCTTAGCCCACAAACAAGTTTCCTTATTTGCATTAGCCTTAATCCTTAAATAAAATCAATTAGACGTCAATCCTAGGGACATCCATGTTAGGATAGATCCATCAACTACAGAATATGGATCATCCATGCGAGATCACCTATAGGAGATATGGTATCACCTATTGCTATGAAAAGATAGAAGAAGACAAACGAACACAACCATATACGTGGTTTGGCCCAAGTGCCTACATCTATGGGACATGCAATGCTTTACTATTAAGAAAAAATAATAGAGAAGATATAATCTCAACTCATAAACCCTCTCTCTCAATCTAGAAGTACTCGCCTATATAATGCTCTCATAGAAATCCCAAGAAGATCTCCCTCATAGATCTATCGGTCCAGGGTCCTCGACATCCCTGAATACTCTATGATCCTCTCAGCCTCTACATCAAGCTCTAGTCTTTATTCCTAGGCAACCCCACCATTTCAGGACACTCCTGACTTTCTTGATGATCTTAGAGCACCCTGAGACCTTAGCTCTTTCTGAGACCTGGTGCTTGGTCTCCCTAAGCAGCTCTTGGCACCTCTGCTGAGATATCCTCCTCAGCTGCTACGCCATCGAGCCTCTCTCAGTCCTCATGCCTCTAGGGAGGCGCTACTGTAGCACTCTAGTGCTCCCTGCCTTGTCTCTGCACCACCTGAGAGGTTTTCTCGAGACTTACTCTATTCCATAGGTTGGAAGGTCTTCTTATAAGCCTTAATTATTCTAATAGCCATCCGGTCAGCTCCTGCATTGTCTTCTAGCCGCTAGATAGCGCAACAGCTCCATAGACCCCATGAATAGATCTGGTCCATGAGTTAGGGGCTGTAGATCCCATAAAAAGACTTTCACTTGCATGCTCGTGCACTGTTCGCCATCATACTATTTGCCTCCATCGAGCCAACTCCATCAGGAGCTGAGCAGGCTCGACTGTGTCTCATCCAAGCACTACTTTCTATCTACCTGAGAGAGCCGGCTCGAATCCGCCTCGAGCCAGCTCGATCTCATCCCGAGCCAGCTCGACGTGTATCTGAGCTAGCTCGACTGTATGTTGGCTAATCTTTTTGATGGCTCCTGAATCTCATTCTTGGCTTATCGTGGATAGAATCTTGAGGCGCCAGATTTCTACATTCTCCATCTCAACTCGATATTTGACTCCATCTCAAATATGAGAGCTTCCTGTATGATACCGTGCCCATATCTTGGAGCTACCACCTGTTGCTCATGGATCGACAAACATGGGAGTCGAGCCAGGCCACTCGATCCCAAATGGAGTCTCATGCCCGATCCATCTCCACCTAGAGCTCCACCTCACATTGAGCTCCATCTGACTTCTTCTTGCACATAAGAGCATCCTCCTTGATTGTGCCCTTCTTTTAACTTGATCACCACTATAGCAACCCTTGGAACAATCTGACTCCTCCTGGCTCTGATATCATTGTTAGGATAGATCCATCAACTGTAGAATATGGATCACCCTCTCGAGATCACCTATAGGAGATATGGCACGACCTATTGCTATGGATAGAAGAAGACAAATGAACACAACCATATACGTGGTTCGGCCCTAATGGCTACATCCATGGGATATGCAATACTTCACTACTGAGAAAGAACAATAGAGGAGATATAATTTCAACTTACAAATTCTCTCTCTCAATTCAAAAGCACTCATCCATACAATGCTTTCATAGAAATCCTAAGAAGATCTTTCTCATAGATCTACTGGTCTAGGATCCTCGACATCTCTAGACACTTGGTGATCCTTTCAACCTCTACATCAAGCCCCAGCCTTTGTCCCTAGGCAATTCCACCATTCCAGGACACTCCCAAATTCCTTGATGATCTTAGCGCTCCCAAGACCCCTGGCTCTCCCTGAGACCTAGTGCTTGGTCTCTCTGAGGAGCCCCTGGCACTCTCTACTGAGATACCCTCCTCGATTGCTGCACCACCGAGCCTCTCTCAGCCTCCATGCCTCCAAGGAGGTGCTACTACAGCATTCCAGCGCTCCCTGCCTTGTCTCTACACCACTTGAGAGATTTTTTCGAGACTCACTCTACTCCTTAGGTTGGAAGGTCTTCTTATAAGCCCTAATTATTCCAATAGCCATTTGGTTAGCTCCCGCATGCTCTCCTAGCTGCTAGATAGCACAACAGCTCCATAGACCTGAAGTAGAAATCCTGATTTCCTGGGTCAGGTTCGTTCAAATCTGATTGGATGAAGAGGCATATTTCAAAAATTTTCTCTTAGATCCATATTAGATTTGACATTTTTTAGATCTAATTTTATGATCTGATAAATAAAAAAATTAAATTAAATTAAATCTAAATTAGTTTTATCTTGATATGGGTAATCCGATTACCCGTTGATGATCCTATTGATTGCTTGAGGTTCTGGATCTAGCCATGCAAGCGCCCGACCTCATCGGTATCCACTCAGACTGAATTTGGAGATCTTTTTTTTTCTTTATTTTCTCCAAAAATTAGATTTGGATCTAATTTGGAGGATCTTCAAAACTTCTTCTGAAGATCAGCAGTCGTCTCTACAGCAGTGCTGCCTTCTTCTTTTCTCGTCAGCCTTTTCTTGCCTGGATCGCACCAAACTGAAGGCCTAACTTTCTTGGGCGTGGAGAGGAGAGAGATGATCAAAAGATGCTATGGAGGAGAGAAAGAGGCAGCCTTAGGGCATAGGCTAAGAGGAACTCACAAAAAATTGGGTGTAGATAGGGTTTATTTATAGACCCTACTGCACCATGCAGTGCTGCATCATCCCAACCAATCGCATTACTTCATGCAATCAGATCTAAATTTGATTGGTGGGATGACATCATCTGATCTAATCAGATGAGAGCCCCATAGATTCATCCTTAGATGGTGCCTAAGATTGATCAAAGTCTATAGATAAGGATCACCTAGTTTGAATCCAAGAAGCAACCTGGAGTCCCATCTATATGGGACTCCAGTGTTTATCCACATGGGGCGCACGCCATCCTAGGCATGCATCCTCTATCTGCCTATCAAATGGTAGGTGGACTTGGTCAAAAAGTCTCTCCTATGGGTGCATGATACATGGATAGATGTCCAAGGGTCAAAGGTCAATGTTTGACCAAAGTCAAGGGACAAGAATTAGCAGGTGATGAAAAATGGCAGGTGTTATCTCAAATTTATCACATAAATTAAGACAATCATTTTCTGACCTAGACAAGCTTCAGTCAGACTAGGTAAAGGTACCTGAGTGAGCACAAACATATTTAGCTCAGTTGAGACAACTTTTAATGATAGAAAAAGGAGAATATTAAGCTCAATCGTTTGCTAGCACGATTTTCTTGAACCTAATTGAATCTAATTCAAATCAATTGAACTGGGTTAGTCCAATTGATGATATCTAGATCCAAACCCTTGTTTGTGTGATCCAGTTAGGTTCAGTTCTATATGGTAATGGGATATGTCGTAATCTCTATCATCGATATTATTGAAACTTCTTTCGATGGATCAGAACTCTTCTAATTCAGACAACTGAAATGATCGATCATCTAAATCATTCTAATTGCTCCTAGAATCCACCAGTGACACCTAGCAGTATATGGTGGCAATCCATCAAAATTGAAAATGAACCTCTTGGTGCAGTTACTTGCGTGATTAAGTTCTTCTATCTTGAGCCCCAATCAGATTAGGGTTAAGGTGAACTCGTCAAGCCCTAATTTCTATCATATGATTTAATCATTTGATTCAAGTTCGATGGGAAAACCTTAATAGAAACTCTTTCTATTATTTCACTCACTGCCATGGCTATGGGCTTATGGACTTGATTCTCATGATCATCATAGGGCTGCTCCTCATCCACCGAGGTAGATAGATTCCATCTTGGTGCAATCCAATTCCTACAATGAACATGCTATAGGTAACATACACCTCAGAATTTTGAATGGCTAGGAAACCGAGTCATGGTGTAGTCAAACTATAACACCCTCAAGATGAACTATCGATGCACCTCAGGTCAAAGAACCAGACACACCACTACAGCTTTGAGTCAGTCATCGACGAGAAGATAGACTTCCTTATGACTACTCGAGGTGGTCACGCTCGGTGCCCTCGTTCTCTAATGAGTACCTATACTCTCGCTCCAATATCTCTACACCATAGACTCAAGACTCATCTACTATAAAGAAGCAATGTACACTAATCTTTTGGATCAATCACCATCCTCATGACGATCCTACGGCCAGGAGCCTTTTATGAGTAAATGATGAAAATTCTTGTCTTAAATTTTCAATGCTTGAAAATAAGAATTATCATTACCATTAACTCAAGGGATGTATCACAGACACTAAATATACATATATGATAGAAAATAATCCATTTTATTATTTATAGTCAAAACTATAATTTTTCCCTTAGAAGTGTATTACAAGTGTCAGCCAATTCTGACTTCTAGGGCATATATATCTAACAAGACCCCATGAATTGACCTGGTCCATGAGTTAGGGACTGTAGACCCCATAAAAAGACTTCCACTCGCATGCCCGTGTGTTGTTTGCCATCATACTGCTCACCTTCATTGAGCCAACTCCATCAGAAGCTGAGCTGGTTCGACTGCATCTCATCTGAGTACTGCTTTCTATCTGCCTGAGAGAGCTAGCTCGAATCTGCCTCGAGCCGGCTCGATCTCACCCCGAGTCAGCTCGACTGTGTATCCAAGCTAGCCCGACTGTATATTGGCTGATCTTTCTCATGGCTTTTGAATCTCGTTCTTGGCTTATCATAGACAGAATCTCGAGGTGCCAGATTTCTACATTCTCCATCTCGACTCAATATTCGGCTCCATCTCAAATCTGAGAGCTTCTTGTATGATACCACCCCCATGTCCTGGGGCTACCTCTTGTTGCTTACGGATCGACAAACATGGGGGCGAGCTAGGCCGCTCGATCCCAAATAGAGTCTCATGCCTGATCCATCTCCATCTTGAGCTCCACCTCACACAGAGCTCCATCTGACTTCTTCTTACACATGAGAGCATCCTCCTTGATTGTGCCCTTCTTTATACTAGAGAGAGGAAGAGATGTGGGAGAAAATAGTGATTTATTTCTTTCTACTAGGATTTACAATATACGTGTATATATATACATGTACATGGATCAAAATCCTAATCCATAAAAAAGTTCCTGGGCTAACTCAGTCCGAATGCACTGAATAGCCCCCATGAGACCCACAAACTAGGGCCTCATGACTGTGGAGGGCTGAACCTCCATCCTAGGACCAAACTAACCCTAGCCCTAGGATGACACCTATCCTAATCTCCTGGAGCCAACACTTTAACTTCTCTAGTGGCCTCCTAAGGCTTGGGAGCACCACTAATCCTAATAATCTCCATCTTGGTGCCTTTAAGCCTTGGCAAATCCTGCATGAACCATCTGCACCATCCTGCTACCTCCAGAGCTGACATCATTCCATTGAAGCCACCTCATCTCCTTAGCTATAACACTAATCTTTGCTCCATAGCTCCTGAGACTCATGCTCCACCACACTCCTTGATCTCGAACTGATGTCCTCCTGCTCTGACCCCATGGCTGCAATACCAACCTATGCTCTACAGCACATCCGGATAGCCATTATGCAAACTCTAATACCTCTGCCAATCCTCGTCAACTGCTGTACACCCTTGGAGACCTCTGGGATGACTGTCTCTATAGTTGAAGTCAGCACCATCTTGGATTGTAGGATTCCTTCTACTTGGCAGTTGCATCACTTTTTCTAGACTTTTCTGAAGAACCTACAGCATTCCTGCACCGACACATGTTGTACCATCTGACACGATCTCCTTAAAACTATGCCTGTCCACCTACACATGCCGCTCCACCTGAAATTGTGCATCACCAGTGCTGGTGCTAGGATATCGATCCTCCTGCATCTCGCCACTTTGAACTTATGCTAAATTTTCTCTCCACCTATGAAGCTACCACTTTAGAGCTCCACCTATGAAGCTACCTCTCTGGAGCTCCACCTATGAAACCACCACTTCGGAGCTCCACTTGATCTGAAGTCCATCTGATGCCATAGAAGAATCTGACTCTACACCGAGTTATCCGAGGCCAACCACCCAACACTGCACTACTGAGCTTGCCGCTGCACTACATACACCATCACTGCTCCAAACTCTCCACACTCCGTGGATCCCACCGAAGCCATCTTGGATACCTCCACAACCCATGGGCACCTCTAAAATATACAAGATCTTATCCAACTTCTCTGAATCCAGTGACTGAATCTTAAAAAATTTCATCCTAGCACTTCTCTTCTGCCCCTGCACCAACCATCGCTTTAGTTGCACCTGGAGGAACTATAGCTCAAACCCTGCTCTGGGCTCAAACCCATCTATCTCATCCTGAGATTCCTGAGACTCCCTGGCTCTCTCTGAGACCTGCTTTCGATCTCCCTGAGATGCCTCCTGATACTCTCTACTGAGATACCTCCCTCAGATGCTACACCATCAAGCCTCTCTCAATTCTGTATCTCTAGGAAAGTACTACTACAGCACTCTAGCACTTTTTGTCTCATCTCGATATTGCCTTCTCATAGGTATCCGGATTCTTTCTTGCTGTATATAAAATATCCTCCATTTGAACCGTGACTCTTCCTGATGCTCTTACAGAAAAAACTTGATCCTGGATACTCCCGACTGCTTGAGACCTCCTGACGCTCTCTGAGACCTTTTGGC
Source organism: Cocos nucifera (assembly GCA_006176705.1). Classification (NCBI taxonomy): domain Eukaryota; kingdom Viridiplantae; phylum Streptophyta; class Magnoliopsida; order Arecales; family Arecaceae; genus Cocos; species Cocos nucifera. Next base: position 274,066 of record QRFJ01000894.1, on the reverse strand, counting down.
TCTTCCTGAGACCTACTTTTGATCTTTCTGAGAAGCTTTTGACACTCTCTACTGATATTCCCTCCTCGATTGTTGCACCATCAAGCCTCTCTCAGCCTTTGTGCCTTCAAAAAAGTGCTATTGTAGCTCTCCAGCACTCCTTGACTCATATCTACACTGCTTTATAGCCATCCAGTCCTAACTTTCTAGATCTCCATGGATCATCCATCTCCATCATCCTTAAGGCTCCAACCAATTGCACCGCTATATACACCCCAACTACTTTTCATAGCCTTCCACCAGACTAAATAGTTGCTTCTTCAGCTCCACCTCGACCTTAAGCCCTTTAGTGATCTCTCCTTTGACACGCCAAACATAATCACCAGTAGCTCAATCTTCGCATATTTTTTTTTTAACACCATGTGAAGCTGCATCTAGAAGAACAACCTGAGTAGGAGAAAATCAAAAAATAAAAAAAACTCCAAATTCCTTTTTTTTTTCCTTACTGAACCTTCCAGGCTATTCTTCCTTCATCTCCTTCTCCTCCCATCCAAAAAATAGAACAGGCCATCGGCCGCCTGCCTCCATGGATGCCAGTTGACCTTCCACATGATCGTCGGATCTGGGTGCGGCCACCAGATCCAAGCGTCGCCATCGTCGGATCACCACTATTATGGCTCCTTCAATCTTCGTCTCATCTAAAACTGAATCGGACACCCAATTGCCTACTGCCATGACCATCAGCGACCATCTCCTACCCGTGCAACTGCTGGATCCGAGCACCTCCATCGGATCAGCACGTGGCTTCTTCCTCTTCGTTCTAGCCAAACCAAAGAATAGCTGATCACCAGCCACCGATCATCGTCTGCCCATGCGACCGTCGCCAGATCCGAGCACGTTGGGAGGAAGAGGGGAGAGGCCCTATGCCATCTCATCAGCTGCCTGCTACCATGGACTGCCACTGACCGTGCACCACTATGCAACCACCATTTGCAACTTTCCCATTGGAGAAGAAGACAGAGATTGGATCTACTATCTCCTCTCCAAATCTTGGTCGTCCTTCCCGCGAGCACCATTGCCGCTCGTGGAAACTCCATCGCATCCCCATGATTGGTCACCAGATCATTAGAACTGGCCTCCACCACATCTCTTCCTCTCTCTGGTTTCTACACATGCCAATGTGCCCTAGGAGGTGCACCTCCAAGCATGGAGGAAGGAGGCATGCCCCACTCTTTCTTCAACCTCAATGATGTTAAAGGATCCTGCACGTCAATTGATATCAGAGCGATACCAGATTATTTCAATCCAAGCTCATTAGGATAAGGCACCCAAAAGAGTTGGACTAGGTCAAGATTGGCTAGTTGATTCGTATCTAGGAAAGTGATTCAGGGATAAGAGCTTGAAGAAAGATGGTTCTTTAATTGGTTTTATTTGCTTACCTAGCTAATCTAATTGATGTCTAAAAAAAGCAATAAGGGAACTCCCATCGATCTTATCCTTCCCTAGCAAGTTGGCTAGTTAGTTTTTGACTTGGAGGGCTCCAAGGCGGTCTTGATAGTTAGAAGCTATCTAGAATTAGGGTAACCTAGGATAGATATTTACTTGATAAGTATTTGAAAAAAAAATCTTAACTAATTCTTCTTCCTCTTCTCTCTTCTTTAATTTTTTTTTAAAGTTTAAGAAAAACTACATTTAATTCTAACCTTTTATTAATATCCAAAAAAATTAAAAATAAAAATATAGAAAACAAAGTAAATTCTCCATTTTTTTCATGGAGAAGGATTTCAAGTCGACTAGTTAGAATTGATTCGATTTTTGTGTCAAGCCCTAAAGTTGCTAAAATGGAAGAAACTAATCAACTCCAAACCTTTAAAGATTTATATTATCCAATTGGGTCCATCCAGCCTTCTTGCATCAGGTTGCCCCAACCAACTACAAATAACTTCGAAATTAAACTTTAAATGATTAATATGCTTCCAAAGTTCACTAGAATAGAGAATGCATATATATTCATTAGGGAATTTGAAGAGGTTTGTGCAACTATGAGGCTACAACAACTTTCTAAGGATGAGATCAAACTAAGATTAATCAATTTTGCCCTTAAGAATAATGCCAAAAAGTGGTTATACAGCCTTCCAAACTAGTCTATCATGACTTGGAAGGATTTTGTATGAGTGTTCTTAAAAAAATTCTTCCTCCATCACAAGATGGCTAGAATTAAAAATAAGATTAACCAATTCTACCAACTAGCTGGTGAATCATTTTGAAAGTATTTTGACTATTTTAAGAACCACTTGACCCAATGCCCACATTACGGAATAGAGATCTGAAGGCTATGCCAAATAGTTTATAACAGACTAGACTCAAATTTTAGAACCATGCTAGAGTCCATGTGCCAAGGTTAATTTATATATAAAGAACCCAATGAGGCCTGGCAATTTCTAGAAAACCTAGTCGTGAAAAGTCTACAATAAGAAATGATTAGAAAACTAGAAAGATTAACACTCTCAAGAGGTGGAATGCATAAAGTATAAACTTTTCTAGTCATAGAGGCTAAAATCACAGTCCTAACATGTAGGTTGGAGGCCTTAGAATTATAGAGACCAATTAGTGTAAACCATGTGTCTGCATCCATATGCAGCGGGTGTAGTGCACCAAACCATATCCTTGAAGACTGTCCTCTCTTAATAAACCCAATAGAGAACAGGTGTGTATAGGTAAATACTATAAACTAGAAACCAATCAACAATCCTTATGCACCCACATATAATCCAGGATGGGAGAATCATCCAAACTTCTCATGGTCATAGAGCCCAAATGTAGGCGGTCCTAACTTCAACCAGCTAAACCCATGGCTTAACCCTATGATGAGCAACCCACCACCACCAGGCTTTAATAATAATGATAAGAAACTTAGTTTTTTAGAGAAAAGCTTGGAAGTCCTAGCGAAATCCAATGCTAATGTCAATGCTACATTGAGTAATTTCATGCAAACCATGTGCCAGCTCTTAAATGCAAACTCCTAGGCCATAGCCCACTTGGAAATATAGGTAGGTAAGATAGCATCTACCATAAGTGAACAAGAACGAAGTAGGCTACCTAGCCAACTTAAACCCAATCCGAAAAATCAAAATGGTCGATGACCCCAACTAGAAAACTAAGTTAATCAAGTGAATGCTATTCACTCCTTAAGATTAGAAAAATAAGTGGATAACAAGGTAGGCACATCTACTAATAGAGAAGACTCTTCTACCAAGTCACCTTATGAATAACCTTCCATGCAAACTCAAGCTCCTGAAACTGATAGTATACCAAGCCCAGTACCCAAAATTCCTAGACCTCCTTTTCCAAACTGACTAGTCTAATAAATAATCAGAACATTTGGATAAAATGTAAGAGATATTTAAACAGGTCTAGGTGAATATTCCTCTACTATACATGATCCAACAAATACTGACTTATGCTAAATTCTTAAAAGATTTTTGCACCAAGAAAAGAACCACTAATATACCCAAGAGAGCATTTCTGGCTGCAAGTGTGAGCTCATACTTATCAAGTCACGTGCTAATAAAATATAAGGATCCAGGGTCTCCAACAATTTTATGTATTATTGGAGAAACTCATATTGAGAAGGCCTTGCTAGATTTAGGGGCTAGTATAAATATTTTTTCCTATTCAGTTTACAAGCAACTAGGATTGGAAAAACTTCAGCCAATAAGGATCATGTTGCAATTAACAAGCCAATCTTTTAAGATCCTTGAGGGAATGGTAGAAGATGTTTTAATCAAGGTCGGCAATTTTATCTTTTCTATATACTTCATCATTTTAGAGACTAAATTGGTTTCAAACCATAAGGGCCACATCCCAGTTATTTTAGAAAGACCATTCCTAGCAACTGCTAATGCTAAAATCAATTACTAGAATGGGCTTATGAAGTTATCTTTTAAAAATATGACCATTGAATTAAATATATTTAATCTGGAACAAGAATTCACCCAACATGCTAATGTAAATGTAATTCAAGATGAAATTTATGAACCCATTGACATTAGCGATGAAGAAGTTGATCTTGAATCAAGTATTTGGCTAAACCATGAACCTGAGAATATAGATGAAATTTCAATAAAAAATAGGATCAGCCAAAGATGGGAGCCTCCTACTAAACCACTCATGGAAATAACTAAACCATCATCCAAGCCATCAATAAAAGAGGCACCCAAATTAGAACTAAAATCCCTCCCTAATCACCTTAAGTATGCATATTTAGGTCTAGCAAAAATCTTGCCCATAATTATTGCATCAGACCTAAATCCTAAACAAGAGGAGTTATCAACAGTCTTGAGAAAGAACCAAGCAACAATAGGTTGGACCATGGAAGACATTAAGAGAATAAGCTCTTCCATAGTTCAACATAGGATAAACCTAGAGGAAGAAACCAAACCAACTAGAGATGCCCAGAGAAGACTTAACCTGACCATGAAGGATGTAGTCAGAAAAGAGATCTTAAAGTTAGTAGATAATGGAATTATTTATCCTATCTCTGATAGCTCTTGGGTAAGCCCTATACAAGTTGTACCTAAGAAGTCTAAAGTAACAGTGGTCCAGAATGATGCAAATGAACTTATCCCAACTAGGACTCAAATGGAATGGAGGGTCTATATAGATTATAGAAAATTGAATGCAGTAACAAAGAAAGATCATTTTTCTTTGCCATTTATTGATCAAATATTGAAAAAATTAGCTGGATAGGAGTTCTACTATTTTCTTGATGGATACTCCGGCTATAACCAGATCTTCATAGTTCCTAAAGATAAAAAAAAGACTACATTCACCTATCCATTCGGAACCTTAGCCTATAGGCGCATGCCCTTTGAGTTATGCAACGCACTAGTAACCTTTCAAATATGTATGATTAGCATTTTTTCTGACATAATTAAATAATTTTTAAAAATTTTTATGGATGACTTTTCTTTCTTTAGCCCCATCTTCTCTGAATATTTAGATCATATGAGACTTATCCTATAGAGATATAAGGAGAAGCACTTAATTTTCAATTAGGAGAAATGCCAATTCATGGTTAGAGAGGATATAGTTTTTGACTGTATAGTTTCAAAAAGAGAAATTAAAGTAGACAAGGCCAAGGTAGATCTGATAGTGAGTCTTCCACCATCTAAATCTGTCAAGAAAATTCATTCTTTTTTAGGACATGTTGGATTCTATAGAAGGTTCATAGCTAATTTTAGCAAAGTGGCTCATCTGTTGACCAACTTATTAGCAAAAAAAATAAAATTAAAATTTACTCTTGAGTGCCTAGAATCTTTTGAATTTCTTAAAAAGGCACTCATTTCAGCTCCCATTATTCATCTGCTTGTCTGAACTGAACCCTTTGAACTCATATGCAATGCATCTGATCATGCTATAGGCATAGTTTTAAGTCAAAGGATTAATAGGCTGCCTAGAGTTATTTACTATACCAATAAAATCTTAAATAATGCATAATTTAATTATACAACCAGAGAAAAGGAGTTCCTGGCTATTGCTTTTACCTTAGAAAAATTTAGGTCCTATTTGGTTGGATCTCACACTATTATGTATACTGATCACTCAACCATTAGACATCTCCTAGCAAAGAAAGACACCAAGATGCACTTAATATGATGGATCTTACTTCTTCAAAAATTTAATCTAAAAATTAAGGACAAAAAAGGAACAAAGAATGTAGTAGCTGATCACTTATTCCGAATCATAGTCACACCATCTAGTGAACCACCTATCAATGAGTTTTTTCTTGATGAACAACTCATGTCCATATCCACTGAACCATGGTATGCTGATATTGTCAACTATTTAGCCATTGGTAAAGTTTCTTCCCACTAGACTACTTAGGATAAGCATAAATTCTTCGCCCAAGTGAAGTATTTCATTTGGGATAACCTATACTTGTTCAAACAATATCCTATGCAGATCATTATTGGAACAATCAATAGTTCTGATACCAATTATTATGCGTATGGCTACTCAAAGCCACAACTATAGATCCAATCTCTTGTATGGAATCTAATTGTTAATCCAGAAACATGAAGAAGAGCAAAGTAGATGGCAGCTCCTAGGGCTTGGCATTGGAACCAAAGAGAAGAGAGTTTAGGAAGAAAAGCACTGTATTGATTTCATACTTGTAAAAATTATAATATCTACATTTATATATCCTAGGATTTTTGTTATACCACATGAACCCTAATAAACCTAAACTCCAACTGAAAAAATCTCCTAGGCTAATCCAATACATGAAAGCACTCACCAAGTTCATGTATACCTATGTCTCTCACACTCTCATCTTCTAGATCTAAATCCGATACATACATGAATTAGCCATCCTTAAGATCTTATTAAATCAGGCCTTAAGATCCCTTGGATTAAACCGAATCTAAGACCAAACAAAAAATTCCATCCTGTTCTATTCACCACTATCGAGCTGACTCAATTAGAAATCGAGTTGGCTCGACTGCGTCTCGCTCGAACACTATCATCTATGTACCTGAGAGGATCGGCTCGATCCGTATCCGAGCCAGTCTGATTGTGTGCCAGTCCCTTATCCTGGTTGATACTTCTTCTGATTCTGATCTTTTGCTCCATCTTGTATCCTAGATTTTTGGAGTATCTACCAAGCTTCTTAAGGTCCTCACACCTAAATCTTAAGCCCATGGAGGGCTACAAACTGCCTCCACTCTAGGACAACCCCTGTCACAGTCTTAGGACCACACTTTTCCTAATATCCCAGAAGCCAACACTCTGACTCCTCCCATGGCTTTTCAAAGCTTGGGAGCACCACCAATCCTTACAATCTCCATCTTGATGCGCCCAAGCCTTTGCACACCTGGTAATTAAAGGAAAGATCTAGGATTTCATGAATCTATTTTGAAACTTTTTTTAAAAAATAGATAGCAAAAGGGATAAATTAATCATATTAATTTATTAAAAACATAATTTAACCCTAGATCAAGCATCTTATTTCATGATCTATGCATGCTATTAAATCTAAAATTAAAAAAAAAAGGCAAAGATGATGTTGATCACATCAACATCAAAATTATACTAGATCCAATCTAGTAAGAAAAAGGGAGATCGAATCATCCTTATCTTTGCAAGTTGGATTCTTCAACTTGTTAATCCGAGGTTGAGGTCGTTGCTCCAAGCCACACACATATCCGTCCTCTATAGGATATTCACACAAGACCTCGTTCATCGATCTAAAGTCCGATGATAGGAAATAAGTACAGCATGCTAGTACCATGCTGATCTTTCTTTGATGGCTGATTTGAAGCCTCCTTCTTCAAATCTTGGACCCTCCAATAATCAAAAGAACAAGTAGAGGATTTGGGAAGGGAATCACTCTCCTAAAATATCATAAAAGGAGGAAGAAGAGAATCAAGAAAACCCTTGAAGAAGAACCCTTTCTTCTTCCTTGTTTCTCTCACCAAGATACAATGATTTGTGTCTCCACAAAATCCCATGCCTAAAGCTATTTGTGCCTAACCTTTCCCATGTCCCAATGTCTCTCTCTTAGGTCTAGAACTTCTAAAAATTTTATGCCCTAAATTTCTTTAAATAGAGAGTTATGATAGAGTCCTTGTCCATGTCAAAAATCTAGCAAGGCTTGTCCAAATAGGGTAAGAGTTGGGGCGCCCAACTCTTAGGCACCCTCTCCAAAATTCTAGACATGGACCACTAGGTATTGGTTCATACAAATCCTTCTTTTCCCACTAAAATTTTCAAAGAAAAATCAAGAGATTAGGCATCATAAATGGATAAGTGTTTTGGTTGTAACAAACTCTATCAAATAGAGTTTGAATTCAAAACAACTAACCTATTTTGACTTGGTCCTCAACCAAATACCATGTAAGAAAGATATGGGGTGTGGGGGCATGCGTCCTACCTCTGGAAAAGAGAGGTTTCATAACAATAACAAAAAAATTAGCATGGAGAAGGGCTAAGGAAGTTAGTTGGTGCAAGGTGGAGAAGTCCTAGTCACACTAGGACTTCTAATTTTAACTTGGTCAAAGATGTTATTTAAACCTAATTAAATCAAAATTTATGCAATCCAATTAAAGAAGATCTTAGTGTTAGATGTGAGCCCTAGAAGCCAGATTAGCTAAACACTTGTAATACACTTCTAGGGATAATTTTATAATTTTGACTATAAATTAATAAAAAATTTATTTTCTATCACAGTATGTGTATTTAAAATGTCTATGACACATCCTATAAGTTAATGATAATGATAATTCATATTTTTAAGAGTTAAAAATTTAAGACATAGTTTTTTATAATTAACTTATAAATTGCTCCTGACCATAGGATTATCATGAGGATGATGATCGATCCAGAAGGTTGGTGTATGATCGCTTTCTTAGGATAGATGAGTCTTGAATCTATGGTGTGGAGACGTCAGAGCGAGAGTATAAATAGTCATTAGAGAATAAGGACACTGAGCGTGACCACCTTGAGCAGTCATAAGGGAGTCTACCTTCTCGTCGATGACTGGCTCGATGTTACAATGGTATGTCTGGTTCTTTGATCTGAGGTGCATCGATAGTTCACCTTGAGGGTATTATAGTTTGACTATACCATAATTCGGTCTCCTAGTCATTTAAAATCCTGAGGTGTATGTTGGCTATAGCATGTTCATTATAGAAATTGGATTGCATCAATAGGAGATTTATCTACCTCGGTAGATGAGGAGTAGTCCTATGATGATCATGAGATCGAGTCCTTAAGCCCATGGCCATGGCAGTGTAAAGATGATAGAAAGAGTTTCTATTAGGATTTCATATTAGACTCAAATCGAATGATTAATTCATATGATGAATCTTAGGTTTGATGAGTTCACCTTAACCCTAATCCTATTGGGGCTCAAGATAAAAGAACCCAATCACATAGCTAGCTACACCGAGAGGTTTCCTTTTAGTTCTGATGGCCTACCACCATATACTGCTAGGTATCACTGGTAGATTTTGGAAGCAATTAGAATGATCTTGATGATCGATCATTCTAATTGTGTGAATCAGAAAAGTTCTGATCCATCTAAAGATATTTCGATGATGTCGATGATAGAGATCATGACATATCTCATTACCATACAAAACTAAATCTAACTAGATCATACAAATAAGAGTTTAGATCTGGATGTAATCAATTGGGCTAACATAGTTCGATTGATTTAGATTTGATCAAATTATATTCAAGAAAATCATGCTAGCACATGATTGATCCTGACATTCTCTTTCTATAGTTTTTTGGATCAGTCTGTATTGAGTCAAATTTGATTTAACTCATTCTTAGATTATAAATGAGTTTATTTTCATCTAGCTGGAACTTGTCTAGGTTAGATTAATTCTAGAAATAAATCTATTTTGAAATGCAATTGGACTAGGGTCAATAGTTGACCCAATTAAGAGAATTGAGGATCACAGGATCAGAGCCTTCTAGAAAATTTTATTGAAACTATTTTCCTTAATTTTTGGATATGTGATATGGCTCGAGTCATACTTTGGGTGTGCCAAATTTGGTGATTTTTGGAGGTGCCTTGATTGGTTTAAGATAGAGTTTGATTTGGATCAAACTTTTGAAGGAAGAGTCCTAGGCGCCCTGGACTCTTCCTTATCCCTTCATGCCGCCACCTTTGGAGATGTTTTTAGTTGAGCAAACCTGATAGAAATTAGGTTGGGGACATGGTCTATCACTTCTAGAGTCCTAAGTTATCAAGCAATTTGATTGCTTGATGAAATGGGACTCTAAGGTGGTGCAGGAGTCTATTTAATGACCCTGCGCCCCAGGGCTTTAATATTTTGATCACCACACCCATATGCTACTGCCATAAACCTCCTGCACACCCCATCTAGAGCTCCTCCCTTTCTTCTCCACGTCCACTCTAGAGTTGGTCAGGTTTCAGCCATCAAAAGTTGAGAAAAGCTGAAGATAAATCAAGACAGGATGATCTAGATCAAGAGACAGAGTGTTGCCTTCAAAGTTTGTTTGAAGGCTTCACAAATCAGATCCAGATCTAATCTTTTGAGATTTGATCTACAAGAAGAGGATGTCTAGATCCTGTCTAAGTAGATTCTAGTAGAGGCCAAGCAATTGTGTGGCTACATCCAAAACCTTGGGTGACAATAGATCATCGATAGGGTAAAAGCTGTTTACCCAACCTAGATAAGAAAATTAAAATAGATTTAATTTTAACTTTTAATTTTAATATCAAATATATAATATTAGATCTAAGATATCTCAGATCTGACATAAATTTTTAAAAAAATTTTAAAATATTTTTTCAGATCCAATCAGATCTGAACGATCCTGTGGTGGAAAATAGAATTTTTCCTTCAGTTGGTATCAGAACTGCATTAGCAGTTCTTCAAATCTATTTTAAATTTAAATTTATTTTTATTTATGATCTAATATTAAAAAATTTTAGATATCACATTAGATGTGGTCAGATCTAAAATTAAAAAAAAAATAATTTAGATCTATAGTGTATGAGATGTATGTCTAGACTAGATATAGAATAGTTCTATCTATAGTCTAGTGTAATCATATTTTAATTTGATTAAATATTATTTTAAATCTATTTTATTTTATTTTTTGATATTATAAATATTATAATTATATTTAAAAAATAAAAAATATAATTTTTAATTTTTAATTTATTCATATGAGATATGAAAGATGTATGTTTAGACTAGTTGTAGAATAGTTCTATGAACTATCTAGAATAGTTTTATTTTGATGTGATCAATTTAAATTCTATTTTTTAGATATTATATGTGATATATCAGATCTGAAAGCATGCATGTTTAATTAAGTTATGATACATGAGATGTATGCAAGGCATGTATAGGTTAGATCATTAATTGTATATGTGATATATGATTTAGATCTAACTTATTTTATAGTAGAAAATATTTTTTTGATTAAGATGTTTTCCTTGGCTGTTCGGTCATAAGAACAAAGTAGGATTTAAAGGTCCTCTCCTTCCATTCAATGGGATGTTTTTATGGCGTATAGGAGTGCTGCGTGTTTGTCCTTAATCAAAAATTATAACTTACTTTTCTGCAAAATCCTAGATCCTGAAATCCTAGAATTTTGATACATATTTTTGTTCATGAATCTAAACTTAATTAAGAATTAAGATTATAAAACTAATTAGATCTAAAAATTATGAATTTTCATATCTATGACACCTTCATAAAATTAGATTCGGGCTTGGGTAGTTCAATTAGGTCTAGCAGTTGATCGAATTGAATTAAGAGATGGTTAGGTAGGATCAAGAGTGCTTAGAATTGACCAGGCCAATAAAATTAAGTCTAGGTTAAGATCAACTCACATTCACATATGGTTGACTAAGTCAAGATCTAATTTGGCTCCATGGTTCGAGCCTAGATTGTAGGCTAATCCGATTGATTTTGATTCGATAATTTGGTGTCTAAGATAAATTTAGCAGATACAACCGACTAATTTTTAATTAGAAGCTACTCAATCTAAATGCGTTCTTATCAAGTTAATGGCACATCCCTTCCAGCGATCTCAGTTATCTGGCCATTTGTGTCGACCTAGTTCTAATTTGATGTGGCTAACAATTCGAGCTAACTCATGCCACTAGATTAGTCATAATTATTATGACTAAGTTAAGTCAAGTTTAAAAAGATCTAAATCAAATCTTTCTAAAAAATATTAAGTTATAGGTCTTCCATCATTATAGATGTGCGGGCCCTTTCTGGGGTCGATTGTTCTCAATTGGATATACTAGTTCAGTTATATCGAAAAGATGCAACCATGTCTATTAGGCATTGGATGCTACGGGTTAGAGGATGGGTTAGGCTTAATATTTTGGATATGGTGAGGAACTCAATTAGAAATATAATTTATGCAAATGATGGATTTGACTTAATTGAGGAGTGGAGTAATATTCTGGGCATGGTGAGCTTCATGAATTAGAGACCAAGTTTGGGTGCACCATGATTAGAGAATCTTTGGACAAGAATTATCCACTCATCAGTTGATCCATCATCAATAATTATTTGGTGAGATGGTGAGCCAGTCGGTGGGACCGCACCATCCACTAGAAATCAATTGATTGTAGAGATTCTTGCATCTCTGCCAAAAAAGTGTAGGGATCCGAGTAAATAGTGGGAGCCTAATTTATTTAAAAATAAAACTTTTAAATAAATTGGTTAAGTCTAATTATAAAATTTAATTAGAAACTTTGGCTCTCTACAAGAAAATGTCTGCGTCCAATCCACTAGCCCGTATCCTGGACACCCATAGACTGACCGGATCCAACTATAAGGATTGGCTCCAAAACTTTAAAATTTTTTGGATTTTAAGAAGTTGACTCATGTATTGGAATAGGATCCTTCCACTTTACCAGCCTGTCAATTCGCTGAGTAGAGAGCATCTCTAGAAAAGTGGATTGATGAAGATAATAAAGCTAGGTATTACATGTTGGGCTTGATGTCTGATGAGCTCTAATGCGAACATGAAGACATAAAGACTAACCATCAAATGTTGGCTCACTTGCAAAAGTTGTTTGGTGAATAGAGTCGCACAGCCAAATATCAAATCATTAAGAGACTTTTTAAGACTCAAATGCGTAATGGGCAGTCGGTCTAAGATTATTGTCTGATGATGATCAGGGACTTAGAAGAGCTTGAGAAGCTCGATGTCAAGTTAGATCAAGATCTGCAGATTGATATAATTCTATAGTCCTTGACTGATGCGTATGGATAGTTTATCATGAACTACCATATGCATAAATTGCAAAAACCTTGTCTGAGCTTATAAACATACTGGTCACTACTGAGCTTTCCATGAAAGGTTCTAAAGGCTTAGTACTTATTGTGGAGTGGACTTTTTTGAAGAGAAAGTCTTTTGAAAAGAAGAAGATCGTGAAGAAGCAGAAAATTGAAAGTGAAAAAAAGAAGAAGGGAGAGCCAAAGAAGAAGGCCGCTGACAAGAAAAAATATTTTTATTGCAATACAGACGGCTACTGGAAGCAAAATTATCCTCTATACCTAGCTAGTCTAAAGAACAAAAAGGAGGCAGGTCCTTTTGAAGGTATGCTCATTATAGAATTTAACCTTATGATTTTTTCTGCATCTAGTTAAGTGCTTGACTCTAGTTTGAGTGCTCACTTATGCACTTCTATGCAGGGTCTTGAGGAGGGCAGGAGGTTGAGGGATGGTGAGATGATCCTGAGCATCGAAAATAGAGCAAGAGTTGCTGCTATGACCATGAAAATCTATCCTTTTTTACTATCATCAGGATTAGATTTAGTACTTAGGAACTATTTTTATGAGTTTGCAGCAAGCAGAAATTTGATTTCTATTTCATGTTTAGCATAGGAAGGCTATGTAATTAGTTTTCTTATGGATCATTATAATATTCTTTTTTAAAAAATAAAATTACAAGTGATTTTCTTATTAATGATCTCTACTAGTTACATATCGATGTTTTTATTTTTAATATCGAGCAAAACATGAATGCCATAGGATCAAAGCAACCTAGGGATAGTCTAAATGATAGATATCTATGGCACCTTAGGCTAGGTCATATAGTTGAAGATAGGGTTAATAAATTAGAGAAATATGGGCTATTGAGTTCATTAACTTTTGAGTCATTTCTAACTTATGAATCATGCTTTCATGGCAAAATGACCAAGCTTTCTTTTGTAGGACATGGAAAAAGGGCCACAGATCGACTTGCCCTAGTACACATTCGTGTGCGGTCCATTGGATGTGCTGGTCAGGGGCAATTATGTCTATTTCATCATCTTTATCGATGATTTATCTCAGTATGGCTATGTGTATTTGATGCGACATAAGTCTAAAGCCTTTGAAAAATTTAAGAAATTCAGACTCAAGGTAGAAAAATAAATAGAAAAACTCATTAAAATTCTTCAATCAGATCGAGGTGAATATCTTAGTCGAAAATTTCTAGACTATCTTAAGGATAATGGCATAGTCTCACAATGGACTCCACCTGGAATACCTCAACTCAAAAAGATTTCAGAACAAAGAAATCGGATCCTATTAGATATGGTCCAATCCATGATGAGCTTCACGGATCTTTCAGAGTTTTTTTGGGGATAGTCTAATGATTGCTATATATTTACTGAATAGGATTTCTTCTAAAACCATTTCTACCACACCGTATGAGATATGACATGATAAAAAATCAAGTCTGAATCATCTTAAAATTTGGGATTGTCCAACTCACGTCAAGAGACAACAGGCGGACAAGTTAGAATGTAGGTCCTTTAGAGCTTGGTTCATTGGATATCCTAAAGAGTCATTAGAATATTATTTTTATCTTCCAGAAGACTATAATATGATTGTGAGTTGATATGCCATTTTTTTGAAAAATAATTCTTTCAAGATGTGGCATCAAAAGACAGATCAAGCTTAAGGAGAAAGTCTCCCAAGAATAATAAGCTAAGGAATCTATGAAATCCAATCAGATTGAGCTAGTCCAAACACTACCTCCTCCATTTTGAAAATCAACTAGGATTTTTTATCCTCTTGAAAGATACTTTGATACTATTTCAGAGGATGTAGAGAAAATATTCCTCATAAAAAATAGGATTCATTGTGATGATCCCAAAATCTATGATGAGGTAATATCAAATATCGACTCTGAGAAATGGTTGGAGGCAATGAGGTCAGAAATTGACTCAATGCTCTCAAACCAAGTCCAGACCTTGGTAGATCTACCTAAAGATATAGTACCTATTGGGTGTAAATGAATCTTCAAGAGAAAGATAGGTGCCAATGGGAATGTAGAGACATTCAAAGCTAGGCTCGTAGCGAAAGGATATAGTCAGCATGAAGGCATTGACTATCAAGATATTTTTTCGTCAGTAGTCATGCTTAAATCCATCCGTATCTTGCTTGCTATTGCAACCTATTTTGATTATGAAATATAGTAGATGGACGTGAAAATGACATTCTTAAATAGATATCTTGAGAAAGATATCTATATGGAACAGTTCTTGGTTTCACATCCAGTGATGGTGATCACAAGGTGTGCAAGTTATAAAGGTGCATATATGGACTTAAGCAAGCATATCAGAGCTGGAATGCTTGTTTTAATGATGTGATCAAATTGTTTGGTTTCATCAAAAATGAGAAGGAGCCATGTATTTTCAAAAAGATCAGTGGGAGTGTTGTTGTCTTCCTGATACTGTAGGTGGATGATATCCTCCTAATTGGGAATGATATTTTCATGTTGACCACGGTTAAAATGTGGTTGTCTACAGAGTTTTCTATAAAAGATCTAGGAGAAGCATCCTTTATTCTAGAAATTAAGGTCTATAGGGATAGATCGAATAGGATGCTAGAACTTTGATAGAAGATGTACATAGAGGTGGTGCTGAAGAGGTTTAGCATGGAAAACTCCATAAAGGGTCTAGTACCCTTTAGACATGGCATTCATCTCTCCAAGAAGATGTGCCCTAGCACACCTGAGGAGATTGAATGTATGAGCAAGATTGCTTATGCTTCAGCAATAGGAAGCCTCATATATGCCATGCTATATACACGACCTAATATTATCCATGCTGTGAGTGTCATGGGCAAGTATCAGTCGAATCCAGGTGAAGAGCACTGGACTTCTATGAAATGTATCCTTAAGTACTTGAGAAGGACTAAGGATATATTTCTAATCTTTGATAATGGAGAACTTCAGGTCTAAGGTGTACAGACTCAGATTTTATGTCCGACATAAATGATTGGAAGTCGACATCTGAAAGTCTATTTGTGTGTAATAATGGTGCTGTTAGCTGGAAGAGTTTTAAGCAGATGGTGATAGCAAACTCCACCATGAAAGTAGAATACATCGCTGCATTGGGAGCTATGAAAAAGTTCATTGTAGAGCTTAGATTGATGCCATCAGATGTCGTCTCTTTGTACTGTGATAACAATGGCGCAATAGCCCTTGCTAAGGAGCCAAGGTCTCACTAAAAATTCAAGCATATCGAGCAGTGATTCCACCTGATCTGCGATTATCTCGAGAAGGGATACATCGAGGTCAAGAGATTCGATAGCGCAGACAATATGGTTGACCCACTAATGAAGCCGTTGTGATAGCAAAAGATCGAAGCCCACCTTGAGAAGATGGAACTTAGATTTATAGTCAATTGGCTTTAGGTCAAGTGAGAGTTTGTTAGATGTGTGCCCTTGAAGCTAGATTGGCTAAACACTTGTAATACACCTCTAGGGGCAATTTTATAGTTTTAACTATAAATTAATAAAATAATTATTTTCTATCATAGTGTGTGTATTTAAAGTATCTGTGATATTTTTGATGAATTAATGGTAATGACAATTCATATTTTCAAAAGTTGAAAATTTAAGATATGAATTTTTATAATTAACTCATAAATTGCTCCTGACCATGAGATCATCACGAGGATGGTGGTCGATCCAGAAAGTTGGTGTAAGATCATTTTTTTAGGATAGATGAGTTTTGAATCTACAGTATAGAGATACCGAAGCTAGAGTATAGGTACTCGTTAGAGAATGAGGGCACTGAGCGTGACCATCTCGAGCAGTCATAAAGGAGTCTACCTTCTCGTTGATGATTGGCTCGATGCTATAGTGGTGTGTCTGATTCTTTGACCTAAGGTGTATCGGCAGTTCACCTTGAGGATGTTATAGTTTGACTATGCTATAACTTGATCTCCTAGCCATTCGGACTTTGAGGTGTATGTTAGCTATAGCATGATTATTATAGGAATTAGATTGCACCAATAGGAGATCTATCTACCTCGGTAGATGAGGAGTAGCCCTATGATGATCATGAGATCGAGTCTTTAAGCCTATGGCTATGGCAGTGTGAAGATGATAGAAGGAGTTTCAATTAGGGTTTCACGAGTCGAATGATTAATTCATATGATGGATGTTGGGTTTGACGAGTTCACCTTAATCCTAATCCTGTCGGAGCTCAAGATAGAAGAACCCAATTACACAAGTAGCTACACCGAGAGGTTCACTTTTAGTTCTGATAGTCTGCCACCATATACTGCTAGATATCACTAGTGGATTTTGAGCACAATTAGAATGATCTTGATGATTGATCATTCTAATTGTGTGAATAAAAAATATTTTGGTCCATCGAAAGATATTTCGATGATATCGATGATAGAGATCATGACATATCTCATTACCATACAAAATTGAACCTAACTAGATCACACAAATAAGAGTTTGGATCTGGATGTGATCAATTGGGCTAACACAGTTTGATTGATTTGAATTTGATCAAATTAGGTTCAAGAAAATCGTGCTAGCATATGAGTGAGCCTGGCATTCTCCTTCTGTAGTTTTTTTTATCAGTCTCTTTTGAGTCAAATTTGATTTTACTCATTCCTAGATTGTAAATGGATTTATTTTTATCTGACTGAAACTTGTCCAGGTTAGATTAATTCTAGAAATATATTCATTCTGAAATGCAATTGGACTAGGGTCAATAGTTGACCCAATTGAGAGAATTGAGGGTCACAGGATCAGGCCTTTTAGAAAATTTTTTAGGAACTTTTTTCCTCTAATTTTTGGATCTGTGATAGGTCTCGAGTCATACTTTGGGTGTGCCAAATTTGGTGATTTTTGGAGGTGCCTAGATTGGGTTAAGATAGAGTTTGATTTAGATCAAACTCTCGAGGGAAGAGTCCTAGGTGCCCTGGACTCTTCCTTATCCCTTATTGCCACCACCTTTGGAGATGTTTTTGGTCAACCAAACCTAATAGAAATCAGGTTGGGGATATGGGCTATCAGCTCTAGAGTCCTAAGTTATCAAGCAATTTGATTGCTTGATGAAATAGGACTCTAAGTTGGCGTAGGAGTCTATTTAAAGATCCTGCACCCTAGGGCTTTAATCTTTTGATCACCATGCCTATATGCTGCCGCCATAAACCTCCTCCAAGCCCCATCAAGAGCTCCTACCTCTCTTCTCCATGTCCACACCAGAGTTGGTGAGGTTTCAGCTATCAAATGTTGAGAAAAGCTGAAGATAATATAAGACAGGGCGATCTAGATCAAGAGATAGGGTGCTGCTTTCAAAGTTTGTTTGAAGGCTTCACAAATCAGATTTAGATTTAATCTTTTGAGATTAGATCTATAAGGAGAGTGTGTCCAGATCCTGCTCGAGTGGACTCTGATAGAGGTCAGATAATTGCAAGGCTACATCCAAAACCCCAGGTGATAATAGATCATCGGTAGGATAAAAGCTATTTACCCAACCAAGGTAAGAAAATTAAATCAAATTTAATTTTAGTTTTTAGTTTTAATATCAGATCTATAGGATCAGATCTGAGTTGTCTCAGATCTAATTAGGATTTTTTGAAAATTTTTTGAAATATCCCTTCAGATCCAATCAGATCTAATCGATCCTATGATGGAAAATAGGATTTTTTCTTCACTTCGTCCAACTAAGTGCCTAATTAAATTAGATTAAATTAAATTTAAATCTAATTTAATTTCTAATTAAATTAAAAATTGGGTGCATACAAGTCCTGATTGATCAGAGACTTGTTCTTTCTTGCAATTGACTCATCCAATAAACCAATTAGACTTGATCCAATCAAGCCCAAGCCAAATCTAATTAAATCATATTCAATTAAACTTAATCTCAGTCCTCTTTCTTAATCAAATTAAGTCAATTAGCAATTTAATTGCTAATCGATCCTCCTACAACACTTGCACTAGGTCAAACATCAATTGCATTGATTGTTTGACCTAAGAATAATTTTAAATCATTGATCAACTATTCGATTAGATCGAGACCTCTTATGTATATGACTCCATAGGTTCCAACCTAAGTCGATAGCACAAGAATAAATTTTTGTACTAATTGAAGTGACCATCTGCAATGATACCTGATGGCCGAATAGATCGAATGTATAAAGCAACGCTCTTAGAACCCATGTGGATATAGTTTTCGTATAATTCATCCTCTTAACCTAAATGCTCATAGCAGGACTCAGAGTTTAGCTATCAACCCTAATTAGATTATCCACATTATATTTCAAAATATCAAATCCATCTCACGTATTATCCTGGCTAAGGTTTTGCTAAATTGAAATATAGTGATGCATTTTCTCCAAACTCTTAGAGTGGTCAATCCCATCTTGATTACTTACTGACTTCATAAGTACTTGACTACATCCAAAAATTTTTCATCACTGAATTAGAAATTTAGGTAGTCTGGAACCAAAGCATGGTGAGTTGCTTGCAAGTCACCATGATGATCTCAGGTCTAATGGATTTGGTCACGTTCAGTGACGATGTATCCTTATATCTCACCTATATACCATACCAGTATCTTCATACTCCTTGGTTAAGAGGACAACCAACCTATATGGCATATAGCCACTACAAAAAAAATGAATATTAGCAATGGCATTAGCGACAATAAAATATTCCATTGCTATAAATGACTTTTTTCAACCATAACATTGATTAAAAAATTTGCCATTAGTAATAGTATTAGCGACGGCAATATTAATATTAGCGACGATGAATGCCGTCTCTAAAAGTCTAAAAATTTAATAAATATATTTAAAAATAATAAAAATATTAGTGATGGCATATTTCGATTATTAGCGATAAAGAATTTGCCATCGCTAAAAACATGCTATTACCAATGGCTATGTTAACTATTAGCGATGACGTAAGCCATCACTAAAATTATTTAAAATTTTTAAATAATTTTATAATATAAAATAGATATTATCAATGGTGATTTTGAATATTAGTGACTAAGAAATTACCATCACTAATAATTTTTTTAAAAAATAACATAGAAAGAAAAGATTATTTTAAAATTTTATTGATGATGAAATTAGCAATAGATGACTAACCATCGCTAATAAAATAGGAATTAGCGATGGGATATTTTTGGTTGCTAATAATCCAAACCATGACCCAATCCAATTCAGATATGATTTGACCTCGATTCGAATCCAATTCGAAATTCTACCAAATCTAATTAAATTAGACTTTTAATCTAAATTTTATTAAAATTATAAAATTTAATTAACTTTAAATTAGATCAAAACTAATTAAATTAAATCTGATTTAAGTTAATTAGAAGAAATTAGCTTTTAATTTGGATTTAATTCAAATCCAATTCAAAATCTAGTCAATTCTAATTCAATTAGACTTTTAATTTAAGTCCTACTTAGATAGTAAAATTTAATTACCTTTAAATTAAGTTAAGTTTAATTAAATTTATAAAAAAATTAAATTAATTAGGAGAACTTAATTTTTAACTTGGATTCAATTCGAATCCGATTCAAAATCCTATCAATCCTAATTCAATTAAACTTTTAATTTAAGTCCTACTTGGATAGTAAAATCTAATTACCTTCAAATTAAGTCAAGTCTAATTAAATTAAATTTAATTTTAATTAATTAAAAAAATAATTTTTAATTTAAATTTTATTCGAATCGAATTCAAACTAGATTCGAATTCAATTCAAAATTTTGTCAAACTTAAATCAATTAGGCTTCGAATCCAAATCCTACATAGATTATAAAGCCCAATTGATCTTAAATTAAGTTAAAATTAATCAAATTTAAGTTAATTTAAATCAATTAGAAGAAAATAATTTTTAACTTGGGTTTAATTCAAATCTAATTTGAATCTGATTCGAATCTAATTAGAAAACCTATCAATCCTAATTCAATTAGACATTAAAATCCAAGCCTTACATGGATAGTAAAACCCAGTTATCTTCATATTAAGTTAAGCTTAATTAAATTTAATCTGATTATAATCAATTAGGAGAAAATAATTTTTAATTTAGGTTCGATCCAAATACAATTGAAACTCAATTTGAATTCAATTCAAAATTTTCTGTCTAACCTAATTCAATTTGACTTTGAATCCAAGTCCTAATTAGATTATAAAACCTAATTATATTCAAATTAAGTCAAGTCTAATTAAATTTAAAATGATTTAAATTAATTATAAAAAAATAATTTTTAATTTGGATTCGATTCAAATCCAATTCAAATATGATTCGAATCCAATTCAAAATCTTGTCAAATCTAATTCAATTAGAATTTGGATCCAAGTTTTATTCAAAATATTAAAATTTAATTAGCATCAAATTAAGTCAAGCCTAATTAAATTAAATCTAATTTAAATTAATTGAAACTTGATTCATAAATTAATTAAATTAAAAAATTTAATAAAATTAAATATTAATTTTTAACCATCCAAAAAATGACTTAGGGGGACAACAAAAAAAATTAATGAAAGAAATTTTGTTAGTGATAGTTTTAGTGATGGCATGAGTACTGTCGCTAATAATATAAAAATATTATTTTTATTGCATGATTATTAACGATGGGAAGACTATTACCGATGGAGTCTACCGTCGCTAATAATTTTTTGTATATTAACAACAGTAAATGGTTATTAGCGACGGCATATGCCATCGCTAATAATCTTCCCACCTTGTTTTTGCCCATCCCGCCATGTGTCCTCATTTTTCTTCATGCCACCATCCATCGCCTCCTCATTTTTTGCCACCCCACCACTCACCGCATCCTCATTTTTCCACTGCCCCTCGCCCTTCACCATTTTTATCCCCCACCGCCACCACCCTCTCCTCCACCCATTGATCCTCCGGCCACCCCCTCTCTTTTCTGATCGGCGGCCTCACCCTAGCTATACCCAGCCTACCTTCCAAGCCTCCGACCACCTTCCACCTTCCCTAGCCCCCGACTGTCTTGATCCCCTCGGCTACACTCGGCCCACCTCTCTGAGCTACCTCATCTAGCGCTCTCTCCCCTCGATTGCCTCCTGCCTCCCCGAACCACCAACCGTTCGGTTCCCCCACCACCCTCCTCTCTCCCATAGTTTTGTTTTCCGCTACCATTCTCTCCCCCACAGTTCTATTCCCCCACCACCTCCTCTCTTTCCTGGCTGGCAGCCTCCCCGTGGCTACACCCGATCTATCTTCTCGAGCCTCCACCCACCTCCTGCCTTTCCAAGCCCTCGGTCACCTCGATCCCCCCAGCTGCACCCGACCTATTGGGAAATGTGTCTCAAAGTCAATTATCAGTCTATTGATGGTTGTGCTATATTGTATCTATAATTAGTTCATTAATAAATAAAATATATTTTTGATATTTTTCATCGTAAAGTATTCATCTTCTAACGAACTTCATTATCGTGTTAAAATTCTTAGGACTATTTAGCTTCGATAAAAAGAGGATTTATCGGATAGTCCTTAAATCTGTTCATGACCAAATGATAGCTGTTAATTAGGATGACAGCATTTATCGAGCATAGATCGCTGTATGCCATATAGGTTAGTTGTCCTCTTAACCAAGGAGTGTAGAGACACTGATGGCATATAGATGAGATGTATGAGTACATCATCATTGAACGTGACAAACTTC
Source organism: Cocos nucifera (assembly GCA_006176705.1). Lineage (NCBI taxonomy): Eukaryota > Viridiplantae > Streptophyta > Magnoliopsida > Arecales > Arecaceae > Cocos > Cocos nucifera. Next base: position 251,624 of record QRFJ01000894.1, on the reverse strand, counting down.
AGAGCATTCTGCTATCGAGAATATCTTTGACGGGATATAGGTATAAGTATCCTTTAGACCTAAGATCACCTAAGTGACTTGCAAGCAATTTAGTATGCTTTGGTACCAGACTAACTAAATTTCTAATTCAGTAATGGAAGGCTTCTGGGCATAGTCAAGTATTTGCGAAGTCAGAATGTGATTAAGATGGAATTGACCACTCCAAGAGTTGGAGAAGAATGTATCATTGTATTTCAATATAGCAAAACTTTGGCCAGAATAATCCATCAAATGGATTTAATATTTTAAAATATAACCTAGATAACCTGATTAGAGTTGACAGTTGAACTCTGAGGTGTCCTACAAGTATTTTGGTCAAGGGGATGAATTATATGGAAACTATATCCGCATGGGTTCTAAGGATGTTGTTCTATACATTTGACCTATCTAGCCGTTGGATACCATTACTAGATGGTTACTTCGATTGGTGTAGAAATTTATTCCTATGCTACTAACTTAAGTTCAGACCTATGAGGTCACACACATATTAGAACTCACAATTTGATCAGATGATTGATCAATGATTAAGAATCATTCTAAGATTAAACGATCAATACGATTAATTTTTAACCTAGTGCAAGTATTGCAGAATGATCGATTAACAATTAGATTACTAATTAGCTTAATTTAATTTAGTTAGAGGATTGAGATTAAGTCTAATTAAATATAATTTAATTAAAATTAGTTTAGGCTTGATTGGATCAAGTCCAATTGGCCTATTGGATAAGCCAAGTGTAAGAAAAAAACTAGTCCTAGTTCAACTAGGACTCGGATCAACCCAATTTTTTAATTTGATTAAAAAATTAAATTAAAATTTAATTTAATTTAATTAAATCCTTAATTGGTTTGAGACTTAATTTAATTTGTTTGACTTGGTTTTGATTTAATTTGATTTAAGAAACCTCTTTGACCAAGTCATACATGGAATCCTAGTAAGACTAGGATTCCACCTTGTGCCACCTTAGCCCCCCTTGCCCCATGCCCTCTTTCTCTCTTATTTTGTGCAACAAAAATCCTTCTCCTAGGCTTTCTCTCACACACCCTCCTCTCCTCTCTTTCTTATATGAAAATTAGGTAGTGGACCAAGTCAAAGAAAGGAATTTGTTTTGATTTCAAATCCTATGAGATAGTATTTTGAAAAACCAAAACTCTTCCTCCCTTTTGTGTTGCCCTCCTCCCTATTTTTTTTTTGATATTATTGGCAAAGAAGAGAAGGTTTTGGGTGACATTTCTATATGGTTCCATGCCAAAAATTCTAGAGAGGGCACCCAAGAGTTGGGTGCCCCTTGACTTGCCTATTTTGGTCTTTACTAGTCTAAGAGTTTGACCTAGACAAGGCTCTTCATATCTATTTATTTAGGATGAATTTTAATCTGAAATATTCATGGAACATAGATCATTGAGAGAGCTTTGGGATTTGCAAAGATCAGGGAGAGAGAGTCTTTGGACATTGGGATTTCATAGACATCAAACAAGGTGTCTAGGTGAGAGCAAAGAGAAGAAGAAGAGGGTCTTCTTCTAGGGTTGCTATGTTCACCTCTTCTCTTCCTCCTTCTTTTAGTTTTTTGAGAGTGTCTCACATTTGAAACCTCCTCTCCTCCTTCTTTTCTTTAGAAGAGTCCAAATCTAAAAGAAGAAGGAATTTTATTGACCATCAAAGAAAGATCAGCACAGTACTAGCATACCGTGCTGATTTCTTGCATCAAGACTTCTGATCATGATTCGTGGGCTCGTATGGATGACTCCTAGAGACTGGATGTGTGTACGGCTCATAACTTCATCCTCAAGTTTAGATCAGTAAGTTAGAATATCTAACTTATACAAATAATAGATCTGATCAATTATTTTCATATTTGCATTAGATGTAGTGTATATACATGTTGATGTGATCAACATATTTTAGTTTCTTCTTTATATTTTAATTTTTTATTTAATGACATGCCATGATTTTATAATAAATCTTAGATCTAGGATATTTTTTAATATTTAAAATTAATTTTAATTAATTTTAGTCTTTCACTATCTGATCTTGAAAAAGTTTCAAGATCTAGTCCTAAAATCCTAGATCTGATTCCTTCAATTGGTATCAGAGCCTAGGTTTATTATTACATGATTATTTAAGCATATTTAAATTTTTACTTAGATTAGATCTAATTTATAATCTAATTATTAAATCTAAAATTAAAATCTTGATCACACAAACTGCTATAAGGTTGTCTTGCTGCAAGGTTTACCCCTTATAATGGAGAGATTGTCCTAGTTCGTGTTGATCTGCTTCTAATCATAAATTTATTAGATGTGATCTAGTTTTATTTATAATTTAATAAATTTAAAATAATTTTATATCTAAAAATAAAAAGATTTTGATTGCACGGACTGCTATAAGGTTGTCCTGCTATAAAGTTTATCCCTTATAGTAGAGAGGTTGTTCTAGTACGTGTTGATCTAAGACATTGATCATAAAATTTTATATTAGATCTAAGAGATTTTATGATCTAATTAAAAATATTTTAATCTAATTTTAATCATCATAAATATGTTAGATTTGATCTAAGATAATTTATGATTGATTATAGTTAAAATTATTTTAATTACATGAACCTATTTAGATTAGATCTAAAGTAGTTTATGCTTATCTTACTTACATATTAATTATGAATCAAACATGCAACTTGATTGATAGAACCATATTATAAAAATATTTTACAAATATAAAAATTATTTTTAAAAACTCGAACCCCAACTCTCAATCCAAAACTTAATTAAGAATTAAGAAGTTGTTTGATTAGGATCTAGGATTATGAATTGAAGATCCTAAGACACATATCATAACACGTTGGGTTAAATGGGTTAGTAGGGATTAGGTCTATTAATTGAGTTAGACCTAGGGTTAGATTAAAGAATGGGCTTAATTAGAGAATTGACTAAATCTAATCAATTATTATCTTAGATTAGGTCAAGGATTCTCTAGATCAATTACAATAGTTGTAGTTGGTCAAGTCCATGTCTTTAACGAGACCCAAGATGGACTTGATTCTTGACTACGCGGTCTAGTATGAACTGTTAGGTTGATCTAATGAAGACTAATTAAATCAGTTGGTGTCTAAGATAAATAAAATCGATGGTCTTTAATTGGTAGTCTGCTTACCTAGCCATTTTTGATAGTGTCTAAGGCAAGCTTTAGCAGACCTTTCCACCGATTGAACTTACCTGACCTTTTGGTGAAATTATATTTTGATTGGATCACTTGACTATTCAAACTGATCCATGTCAGCTAGGTAAATCAGTATGACTGATTTAGGTGCTCCTAGACCAGCCCATTAATGGTCTTCCTAAAGCTGACTTGGTGAAGTCAGTGGGAGGATCATGATAAGCTGGTTTATCTGACCTTCCCTCATCTTCAAATTAAATCCTCTAAAATTATTAGATTCTTAAAATGAGATATTTATTATGATAACTAGATCATAGCCTCCCATTAAATAGATGATAATGGATCCATTAATTAGATAATCATTGGAGGCTCAAAGGCCTGGTGTTTATCGACTAATGGAATTATCATTCATTATTTAATTTCTTGGCTACATCTTTCTAAATGGTGGTTAGGTTAGCCAACCAAAGTTGGACCTAATCATTCATTGATTTGATGGGCCAAGTATGGTCATGTTAACGGTTGGACCTAATTGGACATATTCAGTGGAGGCCAAAGCCTACTGATTAGGGACTGGAGTAAAATTTAATTACTAAAAATTATTTAGAAAAATAATTAGTTATGAACCTTTCTTAGATGTATATGGGTTGGTCAACCAAAATTGGGCTCATGTGTAGTCTATATGAATTCTAGTACCCACTAAGAAATTAGGATAGCTCCTCGAATTGGAGGTAGAGGCTACTAATTTGAATAAAATAATAGAAGAATCTTTTGATTAAAGTTCAAATCTTTAGGTTTAATGAATCAATTACTAATTAGGTTATAATTTTTTTTATGCAAATATGGCCATTTTTCTATCGCTCTGATTATTATTGGATAATGATAAGTTGGTGGGATCTAACTTTGGTAGCTGGTATCGAAAGTTGAAGATAGTCCTGAAGCATGAATGAATCCTGCACATGAGGAGCCAGTAGCCAATGCACGTGGAATAGTCAGAGGTATTTACCAGAAGTGGCTCAATGACCGGACCATGGTGCGCTGCATTATGCTGGCTACCATGAGCGATGAGTTCAGTCACAGATTTGAGATAGCTCAACCAAAGGACATGCTTCAAGTGTTGGAAGATTTCTTTGGCACATCCGATGATGTGGAGAGGCACAAGACTAGTTGTGCCATCTTCAATGCCAGGATGCGGGATGGTCCCTCTATCACTGATCATATATTGTACATGATCGAGCTGATAGAGTGATTGAGTAAGCTCAATTTTTTCTTGCATAAACAACTTGGAAAGGATGCAATACTGAACTCATTGCCCAAGTCCTTTTTCCCATTCCTCACTCATTTCAGAACGACAAAGCCTAAAGTAGACTACCATGGGTTACTGGGGTTACTTCAGAACTTTGAGAAGGATCACCAACTCCGCAAGGATTTGGTGAACTTAGTGGATGGCTCATCTTCTAGTTCTTGATCCTTTAGAAAAGAAAAGAAGAATCAGAAAAAGAAAGCTAAGAAGGTGCAAGTTTAGGTTGGGACATCTGTGCAGGGCCAGATCAGAAAGATCAAGCCCGATAAGAGTCAAGCTGAATACTTTTTTTGTAAGAAGTAGGGGCACTGGAAGAGGAACTATTCTCAGTACATTACCTTCCTAGACCTGAACAGGCAGAGAAAGAAGCAAGCTGTTACTAGATAAGGTATTTATATGATAACTTCTTGTAATTTCTCTATTTATGATATTACTAACTAGGTATTGGATACTGGTAGCCCTTACCATATTTATAATTCATTGCAAGGATTGCAGGTCAGTAGGAGATTCGATCAAGAAGAAAGGTTCCTGAATGTTGGAGATGGAAGACCAGTTCTAATTCTAGTTTTAGAAATCCTAAAACTTATATTTGAGTCTCATACCGTTATTCTTAGTGATTGTCATTTCTATCCTAATTTTTTTTAAAATGTTATTTTCGTAGGCCTTCTAGCTAAAAATGATTATAAAATTTTAATAAAAAAATAAGTTGGTAATATATTTGTGGACATTTGAATAATGATGTGTATATGCTATCATAACCTATTAACGTAGTCTATTCAACTGGCAAGCACCCTAAATTAGATAGTGTATCAGATATCTACTTATAGCACTATAGGCTAGGCCATATAAACAAGAATAGGATAAATAGATTGACTCAAGAAGGAATCCTCAAAGTCATTGATTGTGAATCACTTCCAACCTATGAGTCCTGTCTTCTTGGCAAAATGACCAAGTCATCTTTTACTGAAAAAGATGAGAGAGCCATTGAGCTCTTAGATCTAGTACATATTGATGTATGTAGACCAATGAGTATAAGATCTAGAGATGGATATTTCTACTTCATCACTTCTATAGATGATCTATCCAGATATGGATATGTCTATATGATGAAACACAAGTCAGATTTATTTGAAATGTTCAAATAGTTTCAAAGTGAAATAGAAAAACAAACTGGAAAGAGTATTAAAATTTTTTGGTCCGACCGAGGATGGGAATACCTTTACGGTAAGTTTCTCATATATCTAGGAGAGAACGGAATTCTTTCCCAATGGACTCCTCCAGGAACACCACAACATAATGGTGTGTCTGAAAGGAGGAATCAAACTCTATTAGATATAGTTCAATCCATGATGGGTTTTGCCAGCTTGCCAATATCCTTCTAGGGATATGCACTTAAATCGACTTGTTATCTATTAAATAGGATGTCAAGTAAGTTTATAGTTAAGACTCCATATGAGATATGGACAGGACGTAAGTCAGCACTTTCACACCTTAGGGTTTGAGGGTGCCTGACTTGTGTCAAATGGTTAGTTACAGATAAACTTAGACCTAGGTTTGATAAGTGCATATTTATAGGATACCCAAAAGAGACCAAAGAATACTATTTCTACCATGCTGATGAACAAAAGATATTCATCAGTCTTAAGGCAACCTTTTTGGAAAAGAAGTTCCTTGGTGAAGGAACTGTTGCCTCTAAGGTTGAACTTGATGAAGTTCAACAGGTAGAAAAATTGACACCTATAGCTGAACCTGAGTTAGATTTGATTAGATCAAATTCGGAGCCTAGTTTATCTGCACCATTAAGATGATCCAGTAGAGAACTGCATCATCCAGATAGATACTACAGTTTCTTGGTTTGGGATGGTGATTCCATTGAACTCGATAAAAATGATGAGGATTTGATCACTTATATGGATGCTATGTAGAGATCCAATTCTGAGAAATGGCTTGAGGCCACGAAATCCGAAATAGAGTCCATGAAGGTCAATAATGTTTGGACATTGGTTGATCCACTTGAAGGGATTAAACCCATTGGATATAAATGGGCTTTAAAAGAAAAAGGAGCACAAATGAAAAAATAGAGATCTATAAAGCTCGTCTGATTATCAAGGAATATCGTCAACGTTATGGTATTAACTATGACGAAATGTTCTCTCCTGTGGTAATGCTCAAATCTATTCGGATAATACTTGCAATAGCTATCTATTTGGAATATGAGATTTGGCAGATGGATGTGAAGATAGCTTTTCTAAATGAAGAGCTGACCGAAGAGATGTATATGATACAACATGAGGGATTGACATCCATAGATGAGTCCAAGATGTGCAAGCTTCAGAGATCCATTTATGGATTGAAGTAGACATCTTGGAGTTGGAACATGCATTCTGATAAGATGATCAAAACGTATGGCTTCATTAAGAATGGAGAAGAGCCCTGTATTAATAAATGTGCAAATGGTCCAGTAGTTGTATTCCTTATCTTGTATGTGGATGATATTCTGTTAATCGGGAATGACATCCTCGTACTACAGAAAATAAAAGTTTGATTATCATCACGGTTCTCCATGAAGGACTTAAGTGAAGCATCCGATATCCTATGAATGAAGATCTATAGGGATAGATTTAAAAGGATACTTAGGATATCCCAGTCCATGTACATAGATATTATGCTGAAGAGGTTCAGCATGGAAAATTTCAAAAAAAGCTATCTCCCGATAGGCCATGAAATTTCTCTCTCTAAAAAAGATTGTCCGACAACTCCTGAAGAAAGAGAGCATATAAGTAGAGTTCCATATGCTTCGACAGTAAGATCTATCATATACGCCATGACATGTACGAGATCAGATGTGGCATACTCATTAGGAGTAGTGAGTAGATATCAGTCTAATCCTGGAGAAAATCATTAAAAAGTGGTTAAAACCATTCTTAAGTATTTGAGAAATACTAAGGACCAATGGTTGATTTATGGTGAGTCAGATCTGAAACATGTGGGGTTTACATACTCCAACTTTCAATCTAACCATAATGACAATAGAAGCATGTCGGGATATATCTTTACTCTAAATGATGGAGCTATTTGCTGAAAAAGTTCCAAGCAGCATACTATGGCAGACTCTATTTGCGAAGTAGAGTACATCGTAGCATCAAATACTGTGAAGGAAGCTGTGTGGCTGAGAAAGTTTATCAACGAGCTCGAAGTAGTGCCCTTCCTAGATGATCCGGTCTAATTTACTATGACAACATTAGTACCACTACTCAGACGAAGGAGCCAAAGACACACTAGCAGACGAAGCACGTCCTACATCGCTTCCACCTGATCTGAAAGATCATGGATCGAGGTGACGTCGACCATCAAAAGATCGATGAAAAGGAGAATCTGGCCAACCCCTTCACTAAAGCCCTAGTAATAAAGGAGTTCGATAACCATAAGTCGAAGATAGGTATTAGATACTGTGCCAAGTGATTTTAGGATAAGTAAAAGTTGTTGGAAAATATGTTCCAAAGTCAATCATCAGTCTATTGATGGTTGTACTATATTATATCTATAATTGATTCATTAATAAATTAAATATATTTTTGATATTTTCATCATAAAGTATTCATCTTCTAATGAACTCCATTATAGTGATGAAATTCTTAGGATTGTTTAGCTTCGATAAAGAGAGAATGTATTGATTAATTCTTAAATCTGTTCACGACCAAATGATAGGCTGTTAATTAGGATGACAGTGTCTATCGAGCATAGATTGCTGTATGCCATATAGATTGATTGTCTTCTTAACTAAGAAGTATGGAGATACTAGTACGGCATATATGTGAGATGTATAGGTACATCATCATTGAACATGACCAACTCTAGACATTCTGCTGTTGAGAATGTCTATGATGGGATATAAGTATAAGTGTCCCTTTGATCTGAGATCATCTTAGTGACTTACAAACAACTCACTATGCTTTGATACTGGACTAACTGAATTTCTAATTCAGTAATGGAAGGCTTCTTGGCACAGTCAAGTACATGCGAAGTCAGAGCATGATCAAGATGGAATTGACCACTCTAACAGTTGGAGAAGAATGTATCACGATATTTCAATATAGCAAAACCTTGGTCAGGATAATCAATCAAATGGATTTAATATTTTAAAATACAATTTGGATAATTTGATCAGAGTTGATAGTTAAACTTTAAGGTGTCCTATGAGTAGTTTGGTTAAGGAAATGAATTATATGGAAACTATATCCACATGGGTTCTAAGGATGTTGTTCTATACATTCAATCTATTCGGCTATCGGATACCATTGCTAGATGGTTATTTTTATTGAAACAAAAATCTATTTCTGTGCTACCAGCTTAGGTTCAGACCTATGAGGTTACACACATATTAGAGCTCATGATTTAATGGAATGGTTGATCAATGATTAAGAATCGTTCTAAGGTTAAATGATGAATACAATTGATGTTTAACCTAGTGCAAGTGTTGCAGGAGAATCGATTAGCAATTAGATTGCTAATTGGCTTAATTTGATTAAGCCAGAGGATTAAGATTAAGTCTAATTAAATATAATTTAATTAGATTTAGTTTGTGCTTGATTGGATCAAGTCTAATTGACCTATTGGATAAGCCAAGTGCAAGGAAAAAACTAGTCCTAGTTCAACTAGGACTCGGGTCAATCTAATTTTTTAATTTGATTAAAAAACTAAATTAAAATTGAATCTAATTTATTAATTTAATTTAATTATTAATTAGATTAGGATCTAATTTAATTTTATTGACTTAATTTTGAATTAATTTGGTTTAAGAAAACTCTTTGACCAAGTCATACATGGAATCCTAGTAAGACTAGGATTCCACCTTGCGCCACCTTAGCCCCCCATGCCCCATGCCCTCTTTCTCTCTTATTTTGTGTGACAAAAATTCTCCTAGGCCTTCTTTTACATGCTCTCCTCTCCTCTCTTTCTCATATGGAAATTAGGTAGTGGACCAAGTCAAAAAAGAAAATTTGTTTTGATTTCAAATCCTATGAGATAGTGTTTTGAAAAATTAAAACTCTTCCTCCCTTTTGTGTTGCCCTCCTCCCTAATTTTTTTTTGATATTCTTGGAAAATAAGAGAATATTTTGGGTGACATTTCCATGTGATTCCACACAAAAAATTCTAGAGAGGGCACCCAAGAGTTGGGCACCCCTTGACTTGCCTATTTTGGTCTTTCCTAGTCTAAGAGTTTGGCCTAGACAAGGCTCTTCATATCTATTTATTTAGGATGAATTTTGGCTTGAAATTTTTATGAAGTATAGATCATTGAGAGATCTTTAGGGTGTATGAAAATCAAGGAGAGAGAGTCTTTGAGCATTGGGATTTCATAGACATCAAATAAGGTGTCTAGGTGAGAGCAAAGAGAAGAAGAAGAGGATCTTCTTCTAGGGTTGCTGTGTTCACCTCTTCCCTTCATCCTTCTTTGAGTTTTCTGAGAGTGTCTCACATCTAAAACCTCCTCTCCTACTTCTTCTCTTTGAAAGAGTCCAAATCCAGAAGAAGGAGGTATCTGATCGATCATCAAAGAAGGATCAGCACAGTACTAGCATACTGTGCTGATTTCCTGCATCAAGACTTCTGATCGTGATTCGTGGGCTCGTGTGGATGACTTCTAGAGGTCGGATATGTGTATGGCTCGCAACTTCATTCTTAAGCTTGGATCAGTAAGTTAGAATATCTAACCTATACAGATAATAGATCAATCTATTATTTTCATACCTGTATTAAATGTAGTGTATATACATGTTGATGCGATCAACATGTTTTAGTTTTTTCTTTATATTTTAATTTTTGATTTAATGACATGCCATGATCATATAATAGATCTTAGATCTAAGATATTTTTTAATATTTAAAATTAATTTTGATTAATTTTAGTCTTCCACTACCTGATCTTGAAAAAATTTCAAGATCTAGTCCTGAAACCCTAGATCTGGTTCCTTCACGGCCCACCTTCCTGAACCGCCTCACCCGACCCTCTCTCCTCACAGCCACCTCCTACCTTCTTTCCAAAACCCCTGGCTACCTCCTGCCTCCCTGAACCCTTGGCCATTTGGTTCCCTAGCCACCATCCTTTCTCTCACCGTTCTATTTCCCCATCACCCACTCTCTCCCTCCGACCGCCTCCTGCATCCTTCCTAGAATTCTTGGCCGCCTCCTACCTCCAAGAATCCCCAGCCATTTCATTCCCTCGCCACCCTCTTCTCCCCTGCCATTCTATTCCTTTGCCACCCCCGCTCTCCCCCCGATCACCTCCTACCTCCTTTTTCGAACCCTCGATCACCTCCTACCTCCCCGAACCCTTGGCCTTTTGGTTCACTCACCACCCCATCTCTCCCTTGGCCGTCTCCCTCTGGCTACACCAGGCATGCCTCTCCGAACCCTTGGCCGCCTCCACCTCCCCTAGCCTCCGAGCGCAAGCTTTTGATCTCTCCAAGCTTCCATTCATGGCCGCATTCCTGAGCCTCAATCCCTGCTCGCCTATGCATCCTCGTGCCTCAATTCCTACATGCTAGCCCATGCCTCAGTCCTATATGATATTCTTCTTCTATTGTGAGCATTAGCGATGGTATTAGCAACAGCTAATACCATTAACAAAAATTATTTTTTATTAAAATTATATTAATTAAGTATAATTAAATATTAAAAATTATTTTAAATTTGAATTAATCTGTACAGGATTTGGGTTTCGATAATGAGAGCACTCGAATCGAGAGAAAATTTAATTACAAACATGAGGCTGAGATGTGCTTTGCATGCTCCAGTCTCGGCATGCAGCATGCTCGAACCAAGGAAAGGTTCGGACAGCATTGCAAACATCGACCTGAGATATGCCCTGCATGCTTCGGTCTAGGCATGCAGAGTGCTCGAACCAAGGGAGGTTTGAGCTACAAACATGAGGTTGAGATGTGCTCTATATACTTCAATCTCAGCATGCAGCATGCTCGAACTGAAGAAAGGTTCGGACAGCATTGCAAACACCGGCTCAAGACGTGCCCTACATACTCCAATCTCGGCATGCTGAGCGCTCGAATCGAGGGAGGTTCGAGCTACAAACACGAGGTCGAGATGTGCCCCGAGTGCTTCGGTCTTGGCATACAGTGCGCTCGAACTTAGGGAAGGTTTGAGCTGCATTGTAAACATAGGCTCGAGACGTGCCTTGCACGCTTCGATCTTGGCATGCAAAGCGCTCGAACTGAGGGAAGGTTCAGGTTGCATTGCAAACATGGGTCCGAGATGTGAATTTATGCCAAATTACAAGCTTTGGTACTTGTATGGGGATCGATTCGTGGTAGAAAATTGCAAGAGCTTCGGAGGCTCTACTTATTTAAGACCTTGCTGATGTGCAAGAGCTTAACGGTGATAGGCTTGAGCATATGATTAGCACATTTGGTAGATTTGATTTGATTATTGGTGGATGTCCATGTAGTAATCTTTTAGATAACAACCACTATAGTCATGATGGATAGAGTTGTTATGGTTATAGTCATACTTACCCTCTATAGGGTTGCTACCCCCTAAAGGCTAAGCAAGGTTATAATTATAGCAACCTCTATAGTGTATCACAACTATGGCGGTTGCTATCTAAAAGATTATTACATGGGCTTTCACCAACAACTAGATCAAATCCACTAAATGTACTAATCATATGCCCGAGCCTATCACCATTAAGCTCTTGCACATCAGAAAATGTATTGAACAAGTAGAGCTTCCTATCCATGTATATTGTCTCCCACATCTTTCTATGTAGGTGCCAATGCTTGTAGTTTGGACTTGGAGTTTGCCACATGACTAGGCTATGTGAGCAAATAAATTTTATTTTTAAGTTATTATTTTATTTTTTAATAAAATTTATATTTCTATTTTGCAACTTGAGGAGGCGGCCGGGGGCTTGGAGATAGACGCTATGATGACTACCTATGCGAGATGCAGCTAAATAGAGGTGATGCATTCTATTTTTGTTGTTGTATAGTCAAGCTTGGATGGTCTGTTATATTACAGACAATCGCTTGCAGCCATCTCATCGTACTTTGGTGCAGAAGAACTTGCAATGTAGGGCAAGCTTGGATGGTCTGTTATATTGCAGACAATCGCTTGCAACCACCTTATGGTTAAAGGTGTAGAGGAATGCCGTAATGCCTTACATTTAAATGGTAGATCCGAGCCTTCTTCACATTTTCATATACTAAAATTATCATGTATTGCTAGATAAGAATCAGACAATGCTTAAATTAGGGGATCAGCAGACCAACACATTATCACGTATTATTAGACGAGAATTATTTTTCTGCTGAAACATTGCAAATGCTAACTAACAATCTTTGTTACACGTGAGTTAAATTTTGATTGTCTTGTTATATTTTGATAGATATATATTTTATTTGAACCAATTTTTAGGTCATCTATTTGCTTTGATTTTTATTTTTATTTTTAGATATTATACATCATGTCTTCTGGAGGTCGAAGCCATTCCAATCAAAGATAGAGCTCTCGAGGAGAGAGCGATCATGCGACCAGCTCGCATGGTTGTGCACATCTCATACCGGATGATAGGGGGTCACTAGTGACCCCACGTCATATGTAGTAGCGATTGGCTCACATGTTGAGGTCGGTGAATGAGTTTTCCAGTTGGCCGTCTAGAGCACGTGATGCAGCTTGAGGGATGTTTTTGGTAAGTCAAAACTAGTTTAATTTATAAATTTTTGATATATTGATATTTTAATTATATATAAATACATGCTTGCTTCTATCTTATAGGACTACTATCGATTCGAGACTGCCCTAGGATGAGAAGGTTGGCCGTCAGATCTTTGAGGAGGTGGCTACATGGAGGCTCTGAGATGGCCTCTATAGCCTTAGGCAGTCTGCCATCCAGCACTCTAGTTTTCAGTCACCATCAAACTGAAGATCCTTCATAGATCATTGGATGTAGGCAGACATATGGCAGGCCCTCTATGATAAGTGGAGCAGTGAGAAGTACTCCAGTAGGTGGTAGAGAGCTTGATAGAATCGGGTCACCCAGCAAGATTCGATCAGACATATGAGTGGCTCGATCGGCACACATGTTATGGCCAACATACCAGTAAGAAATCAATATCAAAGATCTTCACTAGAGTTGTAAAAACTCTTATATGTATATTTTAATTAATTTAATTTAATCATTTACTTATTGTAGGCATGGCAGTTGGGTCATCTACCAGACCAATTGTAGTTGTAGTGGGCCACACACAAGTCTAGGAGGACCAGTGACTACTTAGATTCTATGTTGCGATGGATCATGGTAGGAATTTCAAACTTTATTTACTAATTAAGTTGTTACAAAATTTAATTTTTATATTACAACTAATATATTTCTTAACTATGCAGACGTGTTATGCAATGTATATTGCTGAGAGGTATGATGATGACCCATCTTCTCAGCCTCCCTTGACCTTGAGAGATGGCTCAGTGCCACCGAGGGGGGTGAGTAGGAGCTAGGTTATAGGATTCGGCCATAGCTTTGATCCTCCACCATCTCGATATCTTTTAGCATCCTCACAGGCCACAACGTCCTAAACCTGGAGCGATGCGCATGTGGAGGAGGCGTGTAGAGGCTTCTGAGCCAGTGACCTCAAAGCCTCCTGATGCCATCCGCGATATGATCGTAGAGCTTCTTCGAGATCCACAACTGTGCGACTAGCTGGGCTCGTTGTCCTAGCCATCACATCAAATAATTATATTATTAAATTATTTTAAGTTTTAATTTTTAAAAGCTTGGAATATTTAGATTTGAGTCTAGGAAGGAAATCTAGGGGCTAAAAATCAATCTAACTATTCAATCAATGGGTCGGAGATGTTTATAGCTCCGTATCATCAAATGAAATATGTAGAAATAATCTGTTTAAGAATCAGAAGAGTGTATCAAAAGATACACCTTCATTAGAAAGATACACCTCCATAAAAACTTACTAATAATATTTTAATTTTTTTATTATAGGATGTTGGGACATCCGGCTCTTATCCATCAGCTACTAGAGAGGAGCAGGAAGAGGAGGTGGGCGACGACGAGGATCGAACATGATTTATTTTTGGATATATCATATTTTTTTGATATATTATATTTTTTTGATACTAATTATACAAAATTATATAATTTATATTTTTATAAAATATAATTAGTTTTTTATTTTTGATTATCAGATTATTTTTGAATTCTAATTATAATAGATTTTATAAAATTAAGATAGTTTTTAAAAATTTTTATTATTAATTTTTTAAAAAATAAATTAACTATTAGCAATGGTATTAGGGATGGAATGAGCCATCTCTAATAACTATTAGCGATGGCTTTGGAGACGATGACCCCATCGCTAATAATTCTTTAAATAAATTTTTTATTTAATTTAAAAATATAAAAATTTAGTGACTACATTAGCGATGGAATTTTTGGTCGTTAATAATTATTACTGATGGCATTAGCCACGGCATTGCCATCGCTACTATTTTTTAAGAAAAATAATTTAAGCATTAAAAATTATTAGAATGAAATTTTTTCATCGTCAAATTCATCGCTAATAATTATTAGCGAAGGTGAAATTTGCCATCGCTAATAATGGCAATTAGCGATAAGAATTTTTTAGATGGATTTTGCGAAGGTATTAGCAACGGCAATGTTATTAGCGATGGCAGTGGAACTATTAGCGACGACATTTAGTCATCGCTAATAGTTAGTATTATTATAGTGAACAATCTATACTCGATAAATGTTATCATATTGATTAACAATGTATCATTTGGTCATGAATAGTTTAAGGACTAATCGATAAATCCTCTCTTTATCAAAACTAAATAGTCCCAAGGACTTCATCACAATAAAGAAGTTTATTAGAAGATGTAGACTTTATGATGAAAATGCTAGAATATTATTTATTTAATAATAAATTATTTATAAGTATAAAATAGCACAACCATCAATAGGCTGATGATTGGCTTTGGAATATAATTTCCAACAACCTCCACTTATCCTAAAGCCACTCGGTATAGTATCTAATACCCATCTTCGACTGTGGTTGTTGTACTTCTTTACCGCCAGGGCTTTAGGAAAGGGGTCAGTTAGGTTCTCTTTTTCATTGATCTTCTGAAGATCGATGTCACCTTAATTCATGATCTTCTAGACCAGATGGTAGCGGCACAGTATGTGCTTTGTCTACTAGTGTGCCTTTGGTTCTTTTTCTTGAGCAATGGCACCAGTACTATCGTAGTAAAGCAGGACTGGACCATCAAGAGAGGATGCTACTCCAAGCTCAATGATGAACTTTCTCAGCCATATAGCTTTTTTTATGGCATCTGATATTGCGATGTACTCCATCTCGCAAATAGAGTCTGTCACAGTATGCTGCTTGAAACTCTTCTAGCAGATGGCTCCACCATTTAAGGTAAAGATATAACCCAACATGCTTCTGCTATCATCATGGTCAGATTGAAAGCTAGAGTTTGTAAATCTGACTAGTTTCAAATTTGACTCACCATAGATTAACCATTGGTCCTTAGTATTTCTTAAATACTTAAGGATGGTTTTCACTACTTTTCAATGGTTCTCTCCTGATCAGATTGGTATCTACTCACTACTCCTAGTGAGTATGCCACATCTGATCTCGTACATGTCATGGTATATATGATAGATCCTACTACTGAAGCATATGGGATTCTACTCATATGCTCTCTCTCTTCAAGAGTTATCAGACAATCCTTCTTGGAGAGAGAAATTTCATGGCCTATCGAAAGATAGCCCTTCTTGGAATTCTCCATGCTGAATCTCTTCAGCACAGTTTCTATGTATGTGGATTGGGATAATCCAAGCATCCTCTTAGATA
Organism: Cocos nucifera; assembly: GCA_006176705.1. Taxonomy (NCBI): domain Eukaryota; kingdom Viridiplantae; phylum Streptophyta; class Magnoliopsida; order Arecales; family Arecaceae; genus Cocos; species Cocos nucifera. The sequence continues at coordinate 235,249 of QRFJ01000894.1, read as the reverse complement.
TATTCCTATAGATCTTTATTCTTAGAATGTAGGATACTTCACCTAAGTCCTTCATGGAGAACTAAGATGATAACCATCCTTTTATTCCTTATAATGCGGGGATGTCATTCTCGATTAAGGGAATATCATCAACGTACAAGATAAGAAATACCACTACCAGACCATTTGTCCATTTGTAAATGTAGGGCCCCTCTCCATTCTTAATGAAGCTATATGTTTTGATCATCTTATCAAAATGCATGTTCCAACTCCAAGATGCTTTCTTCAGTCCATAAATAGATCTCTAAAGCTTGCATACCTTGGACTCATCTATAGATGTGAACCCCTTAGGTTATATTATATACACCTTTTTAGTCAACTTTTTATTTAGAAAAACTATCTTCATATCCATTTGTCAGATCTCATAGTCCAGATAGATAGCTGTCACAAGCATTATCCGAATAGATTTGAGCATTGCCATAGGAAAGAACATCTCATCATAGTCAATATCATAACATTAACGTATCTCTTAGCAACCAGATGGACTTTATAAATCTCCACCTTTCTATCTATGCCCCTCTTCTTCTTGAAGATCTACTTACATCCAATAGGTTTAACCCCTTCAAGTGGGTTAACTAATGTCCATACATTGTTGACCTTCATGGATTCCATCTCGAATTTCATGGCCTCAAGCCATTTCTCAAAATCAGATCTCTGCATTGCATCCATATAAGTGATCGGATACTCATCGTTCTCATCGAGTTTGATTGGATCATCATCCCAAACCAAGAAATCATAGTATCTATCCTACTGATGTGGTATTCTATCGGTTCATCTTAATGATGTAGGTACACTGGGTCCTAGATTTGATCTAATCAAATTTGGTTTAGGTTCAACTACTAATGTCGGCTTCTCTACTTGTTGAACTTTCTCAAGTTCAACTTTAAAGGCAATAGTTTCTTCACCAAGGAACTTCTTTTCTAAAAAGATTGCCTTATTGCTGACGAACATCTTTTATTTTTTAGCATGGTAGAAATAATAACCCCTAGTTTTCTTGGGGTACCCTATAAATACACACTTATCAAATCGGGATCCAAGTTTATCTATATGCAAATATTTGACATAAGCTGGACAACCCCAAACTTGAAGGTGAGAGACTGTAGGCCTATGTCCTGTCCATATCTCATATAGAGTCTTTGCAATAGATTTACTTGGTACATTGTTCAATATAAAACATGTGTCTCAAGAGCATAACCCCAAAATAAAATAGGCAGACTAGCAAACCCCATAATGGATCGAACCATGTTCAGCAAGGTTCGATTTCTCCTTTCTGATATACCATTATGTTGTGGTGTCCCTAGAGGAGTCCACTATGAGAGAATTCCATTCTCTTCTAGATATGTCAAAAACTCGCTGGATAGGTATTTACCTTCTCGATCTGATGGAAGAGTTTTAATATCTTTTTTAGTTTATTTTTCTACTTTATTTCGAAATCATTTGAATATTTCAAATAAATCCAATTTGTGTTTCATCAGATAGATATATCCATATCTGAATAGGTCATCTATGAAAGTGATGAAGTAGAAATATCCATCTTTAGCACTTGTGCTCATAGGTCCACATACATCAGTATGTACTAGCCCTAAGAGCTCAGTGGCTCTTTCATCTTTTCTAGTAAAAGATGATTTAATCATTTTTTTCAAGAAAATAGGACTTACAGGTTGGAAGTGATTCACAATCATTGACTTTGAGGATTTTCTCTTGAGTCAATCTATTTATCCTATTCTTATTAATGTGACCCAGCCTATAGTGCCAATAGATATCCAAGATATTATCTAATCTATGGCAATTTTTAGAAGTGTACATTACACTCACAGGCTGTGATAAAATATAAATGACATTTCTTTGTTATCCTTTCATTATCGTAACATCATTCATAATGATATCACAATAATCTTTCTTTATTGATAAATGATAACCATCTTTAGCCAAGAGGCCAACAGAGATTATATTTATCAGAAAAGGAGGACAATAATAACATTTATCTAAAGAAATGATATTATCATTGAAAATAAGCTGAACTCTTTCCATAGCGAGAATTGAAATAAATCTTCCATCTCCAACATTCAGGATTCGCTTGTTATTTTTAATTTTTTTACTAACTTGAAGTCTTTACAATGAATTACAAATATGAACTAGACTTTCAGTATCCAATATCCAAGTAGTAGTATCATAAATAGAAAAATTACAAGATGCTATCATATAACATCCTCGATCAGCAACTCTTTGCTCTTTTCTCTTATTTAGCCTATTAGGATCATGGGAAGTAATGTACTGAGGATAGTTATTCTTTCAATGCCCTTGCTTCTTATAGTCGAAGCACTCTGCCTGATCTAGATTACTCTTGGACCTTTTATTTAGACTAGGCATAGAAGTCCTAGCACGAACCTCTTCATGGTGCTGAACAATGTTCAATTTTTGATACTTGTTATTAAAGTTGGATCCCATAAGTATATCACTATCTTATTATGAATGGAGCAATTAGGGTTTAGCCTTAACTACACAAATGAGAACCAAAAGTCTAATTAGTAAATGATTTATTAAACCTAAAGATTTGGACTTTAATCAAAAGGTTCTTCCATTATTTTATTCAGATTGGTAGCCTCTACCTCCAATTCAAGAAATTATCATAATTTCTTAGTGGGTACTAGAATCCACACAGACTATATATGGGCTTAAGAAAAGCTTTGGTTAACCCGTGTGCATCTATGGGTAGGTTCTTAATCAATTATTTCTTCAAATAATTTTTAATATTAGGTTTTGCCCCAGATATCTTTTCAGTAGGCTAGGACCTCCATTGAAAGTTTCGGTTAAGTCCAACCATTAACATGATTGAATTTAGTGCATCAAATGAACAATGATCAGGCCCAAAGAAAGCTCTGGCTAACCTGATCGCCATTCAGAGAGTGCGACCTAATCATCATATGATGAATGATAATTTCAATATCTTGATGAATACCAGGCATAAGGCGCCTCCAATGTTCACCCAGACTATTGGACCCATGACCATCCATCTTAATGGGAGGTATGATCTAGTTATCACTATAACTATTTTATTTTAGGGATCTAATAATTTTAGAGAATTTTGTTAATTAGATTTAGAGAAGAGAGTTAGAGGAACTAGCTAATCATGATCCTTTCACTGACTTCACCAAGTCAGATTAAGAAAGACCATTGATAGGCTGGTCTAGGAGCACCTAAATTAGTCACACTGATTTATCTAGCTAATATGGATTAGCTCAAATTATCAAGTAATCTGATCAAAACATAATTTTATCATGAAGGTCAGGTAAGTGAGATCGATGGGAGGGTCGACCAAAGCTTGCCTTAGATACCATAAAAAATAGCTGGGTAAGCGGGCTGACAATTAAAGACTGCCAGTTTGGATTGCTAGACTTACCTTAGACACCAATTGGTTAATTAGTTTCGATTAGATCAATCTAACAATTCGAGCTAGACTGTGTAGCCAAGAATCAAGTTCATTTTGATTCTCGTTAAAGATATGGACTTGACCAGCGATAACTATTGTAATTGATCTAGAGAATATCTAAAACAACTATTGATTAGATTTAGTCAATTCTCTAATTAAGTCCATTCTTTAATCTAACCTTCGATCTAACTCAATTAATGGATCTAATTTCCACTAACCCATTAATCCAAATGTTATGATTTGTGTCTTAGGATCTTCAATTTATAATTCTAGATTCTAATCAAACAACTCTTAATTCTTAATTAAGTTTTAGACTGAGGGTTGGAGTTTGGCATTTCAAAAATAATTTTTATATTTATAAAATAGTTTTACAATATGATTCTACCAACCAATTGCATGTTTGATTCATAATTAATATGCAAGTAATATTAACATGAATCTACTTTAGATCTAATCTAAACATATTCATGTAATTCAAATTAAAATAATTTCAATTCTAATCTATCATAAATTATCTTAGACCAAATCTAACATATTTATGATGATAAAAAGTAGATTAAAATACTTTCAATCAAATCATAAAATTTTTTATATCTAATCTAAAATTTTATGATTAGAATTTTAGATCAGCACGTACTAGGATAATCTTTTTACTGTAAGAGATAAACCTTACAGCAGATCAAGTTTATAAGATCAGTTTGTGTAATCTAAAACATATATTTTTAGATTTAAATACTTTTAAATCTAACAAATCATAATTTAATCTATATCATATCTAATAAATTTATGATTAACTTTAGATTTGCACGAACTAGGATAACTTTTACACTATAATAGGTAAATCTTATAGCAGAACAATCCTTTAAATTAGTTCATATAATCTATTTTTTAATTTTAGATTTAAATAATAAATTTAATTTAGATCTAATCTAAACTAATAATCTAAACATGCATAAAAAATCATGTCATAAAGAACCTATGCTCTAATACCAATTGAAGGAAAGATCTAGGGTTTCACGAACCTATTTTGAAACTTCTTTTCAAAAACAAATAGCAAAAGTGATAAACTAACCTATTAATTTATTAAAAATATGATTTAACCCTAGATCAAATATCTTATTTCATGATCTATGCATGCTATTAAATCTGAAATTAAAAAGACAAGCAAAGATGAAGTTGATTACATCAACATCAAAATTATACTAGATCCAATCTAGTAAGAAAAAGGGAGATCGAATCACCCTTACCTTTACAAGTTGGATTCTTCAACTTGCTGATCCAAGGATGAGGTCGTTGCTCCAAGCCATACATGCATCTGGCCTTTATAGAATATCCACACAAGACCTCGTTTGTCGATCTGAAGTCCGATGATAGAAAATTAGCATAGCATCCTAGTATTGTGCTGATTCTTGTTTGATGGCTGATCTGAAGCCTCCTTCTTCAAACCATGGACCCTCCAATAATTAGAAGAAGAAGTAGAGGATTTGAAAAAGGAATCACTCTTCTAAAATATTACAAAAGGAGGAAGAAGAGAATCAAGAAAATCCTTGAAGAAAAACCCTTTCTTCTTCCTTATTTCTCTCACCAAGACACAATGATTTGTGTCTCCACAAAATCCCATGCCTAAAGCTATTTGTGCCCAAAATTTTCCATTCCCCAATGTCTCTCTCTCAGGTCTATAATTTTAAAAATTTCATGCCCTAACTCCCTTTAAATAAAGAGTTATGATAGAGTCCTTGTCTAGGTCAAAAATCTAGCAAGGCTTGTCCAAATAGGGCAAGAGTTGGGGCACCCAACTCTTGGGCGCTCTCTTCAAAATTTCAGACATGGACCACCAAGTATTGGCACACAAAAATCCTTCTTTTTCACCAAAAAATTCAGAGAAAAATTAGGAGATTAGGCATCATACATGGATAAGTGTTTTGGTTGTAACAAACTCTATCAAATAGAGTTTGAATTCAAAACAACTAACCTATTTTGACTTGGTCCTCAACCAAATACCATGTAAGAAAGATATGGGGCATAGGGGCGAATGTCCTCTCTTTAGAAAAGAGAGTTTTCATGAAAGTAACAAAAAATTGGCATGGAGAAGGGCTAAGAAAGTTAGCTGGCGCAAGGTGGATAAGTCTTAGTTACACTAGGACTTCTAATTTTGATTTGGTCAAACATATTATTTGAACACAATTAAATCAAAATTAATGCAATGCAATTATAGAAGATCTTAGTCCAACTAATATTCTAATTAAATTAGATTAAATTAAATTTAAATCTAGTTTAATTTTTAATCAAATTAGAAATTGGGTGCATACAAGTCCTAATTCATCATGGATTTGTTCTTCCTTACAATTGGCTCATCCAATAAATCAATTGGACTTGATCCAATCAAGCCCAAACTAAATATAATTAAATTATGTTCAATTATACTTAATCTCAATCCTCTGACTTAATTAAATTTAACTAATTAGTAATCTAATTACTAATCGATCCTCCTGCAACACTAGCATTAGGTCAAACATCAATCATATTGATTGTTTAATCTTAGAACGATTCTAAATCGTTGATCAACCATCTGATCAAATTGAGACCTCTTATATGCATGATCCCATAGGTTCAAATCTAAGCTGGTAGTATAGAAATAAATTTTTATACTAATCAAAGTAACCATCTAGGAATGATATCCGATGGTTGGATAGGTTGAATGTGTAAAGCAACACTCTTAAAATCCATGTGGATATAGTTTTTATATACTTCATTCTCTTGACCTAAATGCTCATAGAATGATTTAAAGTTTAACTGTCAACCTTGATTAGGTCATCTACATTGTATTTTAAAATATCAAATCCATCTCATGGATTATCCTGGCCAAGGTTTTGCTAAATTAAAATATAATGACGCATTTTCTTCAAACTCTTGGAGTGGTCAATCCCATCTTGATCATCCACCAACCTCACAAGTACCTGACTATGCCCAGAAATCTTTAGTCACTGAATTAAAAATTCAAGTAGCCTGGTACCAAAGTACAATGAGTTGCTTGTAAGTCACCATGGTGATCTCAGGTCTAAAAGACACTCCCATATCCCATCAAAGCAATTCTCGATAGCAGAATACTCTAGAGTTGGTCATGTTTAGTGATGATGTACCCTTACATCTCATCTGTATGCCATATCAATATCTCCACACTCTTTGGTTAAGAGGACAACCAACCTATATAGCATACAACAATCCATACTTGATAAATGTTGTCATCCGGATTAACAACGTATCATTTGGTCATGAAAAGTTTAACGACTATCGAAACTAAATAGTCTTAAGAACTTCATCACAACAAAAAAGTTCATTAGAAGATGTAGAATTTATGATGAAAATGCTAGAATATTATTTTATTCAATAAAAAATCTTTTATAAATACAAAATAGTATAACCATCAATAGGCTGACGATTAGTTTTGGAACATAATTTCCAACAGTAATATCCTCCTACACGATCCCATTGTCGCTGCATGTCCTAACATCCCCTTGTGCATACCTTGCCACCACCATCCTTCTTCAGCTGCTGAGCTTCTTTTGAGGCCTTTGGGATGGCCACCTCCACTACTTAAGATCTTGGCTTGCTTTTTTGCATCTCTTTAAAAATTATAGACATCCTTCTATTTGGCAGCTATATCAATTATTCTAGGCTTTCCTGGAGAACCTGCAACATTTCTATACTGGCACTTACTGTATACCCTGACATGATCTACTCAGAACTATGCCTATCCTCCTGCACATGCCACTCCACCTAAAATTGTGCATCTCTAGTATTGGTGCTAGGATATCGCTCCTTCCTCTACACCTCTCCTCTCTAAATTCATGCCACATCTCCCTTTACTTATGAAGCCATCTCTGCCCAGTACTCTATCTAAAATTGAAGTCCCTCTGATGCTGCAAAAGCCGACTCTATAATCGAGTCACTTAAGGCTAATCACCCAATGCTGCACTGCTGGGCTTGCCGCTGCATCTCGAATACCGTCACTACCCCTTCAAACCCTCCATACCAATGGATCCTTTCGAAGCTATCTCAGATACACCGCACCCCATGGGTTCCTTCGAGACTACTAAGATTTTATTTGAATCTTTACTTTCAATGATTGAACCGATGGAATTTGACTTTTCTCCTTTCTTGTACTTCTTTCAAAGTAGACACTCTCGCTTAAAGTGCCCTGCTTCACCATACTTGAAGCATTTCTTAGATCCCTTGCTGTCCCTCTGCTCGTCCTTTTTCTTTCCTTTTCTTGGCCTCTCTAAAACTGCCAGACCCTCCTGAAAGACCTCCCTCTTCGTCATCTATTCCTGTTGCTCGTTGGACCTTAGTACTGACATGATCTCCTCATACACTAGTGTCTCCTTACCATGCAGCAATCTCATCATCAATGGATTGAAGCTCCTGGGTAGCGAGCACAATAACAAAAGTTCTTGTCCTCCTCTTCGAGATCCACCCTTATATTAAGCAAATCCATGCTCATCCGGTCAAACCACTGAATATGCCCCATAACATCCTCATCCTCCTGCATTTTAATATAACCTCGATCATAAACCCTTAGGTGTTCTCTCCTCCAACATGCCATACAGTATCTCATCTGCCAGACAAGCCCTAATCATGGTATATGCCTTTTTCTCTAAGGACATCCATATCTTGTCTGTCATCTCCTCTGACCTATCCTTTAAGACTAAATCTAGTCCTATCTAAACCTGCAGATCCTCCACTCTAACTTTCCACATCATCAAACTTTTTTTTTCCATCAAATTTCTTAAATTCTACCTTCAATCTACTATTTTTCATGATCAAACTAAATCAAAAAATAGTAAATAGATAGATCTAAAAATTACTTTGACTAGGGATGTTAGACAGCAGCCCTTAGATCTCTTTTTTCTCATAAAGCTTGAAGAAAATCTTAGATCTGAACCTCACCGCTAATCTCTGCTAAAACCTAATCTTCTTCATCCTCCATGCTCAATCAGGCTCTGATACCAAATATTGAAACAATCAGTGGCTCTAATACCAAATATTGGAATAATTAACAACTCTGATACTAATTATTGTGCCTACGATTGCTAGGAGCCACAATCGTATATCTAATCTCTTATGTGGAACCTGAATATTAATTCAAAAATATGAAGAAGAACAAAGAGGATGATAGCTCCTAGGGATTGGTGTTGGAACCAAAGAAAAAAGAGTTTAGATAGAAAAGCTCTGTATTGATTCCACACTTGTAAAAATCATAATACTTGGGTTTATATACCCTAGAATTTCTATTATACCATATAAATTCTAATAAACCCAAACTTCAGATGAAAAACTTTCCTAGCCTAACCTAATACATGAAAGAACTCACTAAGCCCATGTACACTCATGTCTCCTATGCTCTCATTTTTTGAATCTAAATTCGATCCATATATGAATTAGCCATTCTTAAGACTTTATTAAACTAAGCCTTAAGACCCCTTGGATTAAACCCAATCCAAGATCAAATAGAAAATCCTATCCTATTCTGTTCGCCACTGTCGAGCCAACTTGGTCAAAAGTTGAGCTGGCTCAAGTGCATCTCATCTAAATACTATTTTATATCTAGCTGAGAGGATCGACTTGACTGTAGTCCAAGTTGGCTTAGTCTCAATCTAAGCTGGCTCAACTCGTATCCGAGCCAACCTGACTGTATGCCAGTTCCTTATCTTGGCTGATACTTCTTCTACTCTGATGTTTTGTTTCATCTTATGTCTCAGATCTACAAAGCACCTACCAAACCCCTCAAAATCCTCACACCTAAACCTTAAGCCCGTGGAGGGCTACACACCATCTCACCCTAGGACAACTTTTGTCCTAGCTGTAGAACCACATCTATCCTAGTATCCTAGGAGCCAACATCCTGACTCCTCTCGTAGCCTTCTAAGGCTTAGGAGCATTGCTAATCCTTACAATCATTAGGAGGTATATCTTGGAGTATTTTATCATTTTGTTTTAACCAAGCATATGGTGGTTACTTTGTGTCTGAGAAGACAGCTACCAAAGTCCTCAAATATAGATTTTATTGGCCCAATTTATTTAATGATGCACACAAACACTATATAAGTTGTGCTCAGTGCCAACAAATGGGTTGGATCACCAAGAAAAATATGATGCCACTCAATCCAACCTTGGTGGTTGAAATTTTTGATGTACGGGGTATTGATTTCATAGGACCATTTTCAAACTCTTTTGAAAATGAATATATTTTAGTAGCCATCGATTATGTCTCTAAGTGGATAGAAGCTATTTTTTGTAGATCTGTAGATAGTAAAGTAGTCATTAAATTTCTCAAAAAAATATTCCCTCTCATTTTGGTACTTCTAGAGCAATTATTAGTGGTCGAGGGACACACTTTTACAACTAACCCTTTGTTGCATTAATGAAAAAATGTAATATCATCCATAAGTTGGCCACACCATATCATCCTCAAACTAGTGGGCAAGTAGAAGTGTCCAATAGACAAATCAAATAGATCCTGGATAAAACTGTTAATGCCAATAGAAAGGATTAGTCTTTAAAATTAGTAGATGCACTTTGGACATACGCACTACCTTCAAAACCAATCTAAAAATGTCTCCCTATAAGATTGTGTTTGGTAAACCTTGCCACTTGCCTATTGAGTTGGAACACAAAGCCATGTGGGCCATCAGGAAATTGAATATGGACCTAGATATAGTTGGAAACCATAGGAAGCATCAAATTAATAAATTAGAAGAACTTAGAAATGAAGCTTATGAAAATGCTAGGGGGTACAAGGAATGAACAAAAGTATTCCATGATCAAGCAATCATGAGAAAATCTTTTATTTTTGGATAGAAAGTTTTCTTGTATAATTCTAGATTACATCTTTTTCCTGAAAAGCTTAGGTCTAGATGGACAGGACCATTCAAGGTAAAAAAAAATCTTGCATGGGGCTATAGAAATCAAGCACTCAAGCAATGTGTAGTGTTTAAAGTTAACAGTCAATGATTAAAACCATTCTTTTAACTACCTAAAGAATCTATTGAAGAAGTCATGGTTCTCTGTGAACTAATATATCTTAGTTGATTTATTGTCAATATTTAGCCTACCTGAAGACTTTAAACTTAGCGCTCCTAAAAGGCAACCCAACTTCTTACTTTCTAATTATTTTCTTTTTAGTATAGTTAAGTTTATCAAATCCTGACTAAGTACTTCAAAGATGAGCTCATTGGCTAAGTTGGGGAGAAATTTCAAAATTCCTCCTCAAGTGTTTTCATTTCCTTTTATTCCATATTATGTTTAAATTTAAAAATTATTTTTATTTATGGGGAAATAAGAAGCAAAATTAATATATATATATATGGAGCTACCTTAATTCCACCTTCATATTCTTAAATTATCATGTCTCGGACTTAAGGTAAATCACACACTTTTGATAAGTAATTGATTGAATAGTCTAGATGATTTTTGAAATACTAAGGGGATAAAATATTAATAAACTCAAGTAAAAAGGTTAAAATTATAATAAAATTAATTTCTAGGTAATTCTAACTACCCTCCTATTCACATTAAAGAAGAATCTACTTCTTGAAAGTGTATGGATATTAACAAATGCAAAGTTCTCATCAAAAGAGAGAGAGAGAGAGAATGGATTCTAAACATTGTTCTGCTGAGTAATTGGGCCTCTTCACCTAAGTAAGCACTGAGTCTCGCATTAAAAGTGGAGATGTAAGAAAATTTTGTTATACAATTAGTTCTAATATGTAGTCTTTCTAATTCGAACCAGTAAGCCCAAGAGGTGTTTTACACCTAGTATCCTAAGGTCAATTGGTCTGGGAGACATTGGTTGAAAACTCATTACAAGGATCAGATAGAAAGCTTAAAAGATCAAAATATTATACAATCAATATAAAAAAAGAAAAAAATAATAATAAAATAAAAAGAATAGACTTGCATTAAAATAATACCTTGCCACTCTTTGGAAGTAAAAGATTTTGTGATAACAAGAGGAGTTAAGAGTTATCTTGGAAAAATGAGGAAGTTGCACTTAACCAATTTACTAGGTGTTATAAATATCCGAATGACATGTTTCATCAACTATCTGATGGGAAATCCTCTACTTATAAGAAAGAGTGTGAGAAAAACCTTTAAGTCCAAACTTATGTCTGACATTGAGAGTTTTTAGTAGTCTCCTCAATTATTCTGTCTTTTATTCTTACTCGAAGATGAGTAAGATTCAAGTTGGAAAGTGTTATGAATACATTAAAAATGACATAAGAATTCTTAAAATCTATGCTATTTAATCTCTTTTATTTTGTATTTGATATTTTTTATAATCTTTTTTTAAAATAATTAATTATCAAGACTTAATTGCAAACCAATCAGTAATGGCCTTTCAACACATGTAGATGAAGCTTGAGTCTAAATTCAGGCTTGTCTCGTGCATGACACGCAAAGATATATAGATGCAGGCACACGAAAAGAAAAGAATACAGATGGAAATAATTTAAAAGAATATGTACTTTTTGGAAATTCTATGAAGGAAAAAAGTGGCCTGGTGCATGAGTTAGTATGCAAGAGCGCATATCAGTGGGATGCGGCTCATCTAGGTCCCTGATTCACAACTATTTTCATGCATGTGAATAGGGCTTCACTCACCTATTTGACTAGTTCAACCATGAATATGTGGCGAGAGGAGAGCACAGGCGGATGTGGTACACATACGGCAATGATATAAAAAATGCAAAGTGCATAATGTGTGAGGAAGTTGCTCGGATTCAAGTTATTTGAAATTGTTTTTAGTTCCATATCTAAAAGGAAGTAAAAACCTCCTTTTCCCCAATATCTATAAAAAGGCCTTTAACCTCTCCTCTAGGGAGGAGCAGGACTTTCGACTTACTTCCACCCTTTGACGTCTTTATCTTTTGTGCAAAACTGTACAATGATAGGAAATTATATGAGAAAATTGAATTGAAGGCCTCCGGTTCTTAAATAGGAGGTTAGCCTCATCTTAACGAGGGTGAAGGCCTTTGGTTCTTAAACAGGAGGTTAACCTCATCTTAATGAGGATGAAGGCCTTCGATTTTTAAATAGGAGATTAACCTCATCTTAACGAGGGTGAAGACCTCTGGTTCTTAAATTGGTGATGTTGGGGAGATATCCTCTCAGCGGCCCTTCTGCACCCTGGCAATCTTGTTAGGAATAAGAGGATCTTATCATAATAAGAAAAATAGCCAACCACATCAGGAACAAGAGGTGGATCTCATCCTAATGTGGATGAGATCCTATGGGGAGTGAAGGCCTCCGGCTCTTAAATAGAAGGTTAACTTCATCTTAATAAGGGTGAAGACCTCTAGTTCTTCAATCGATAACATTGGGGAGAGGCCCCCTCAATGATCCTTTTATGCTCCGGCAATCTTGATAAGAGCAGGAGGTGAACCTCATCTCAACAAGTGAATTAGTTGACCACGTCAGGAACAGAAGGTGGATCTCGTCCTGACATAGATAAAGATCCTATGGGGGATTGAAAGTCTTCAATTCTTAAATAGAAAAATAGATACCTGAGATACAAAACAAGAGCTGTAATTTTAGGACAATGTCAAGATAAGAGACAATGAGAAAATAGAGTAAATTGGCAAGCAGTGAGCTAAAGTGAAACACAGATAGACAAATGAAAGAAGCTTCATCTCATTAAAAATAAAGATTGTTACATGAAATAGTAGGACCGATTACAAAAGTACAAAAATAAGATCCTACTCAGAACTAGACTTCAGGCTACCAACCCCAGCCATTACGAGGGAGAGTTCCAAGCCCTCTATTCTCTCCTTAAGCTTCTATCTTGCTACTAGGCTCTTCCTTAGCATCCTCTCCCACCTATGCGACTCTTCCTCCATCTCTCTCAGCCTCTTCCTAAGAATCGCCGACTCAGCTTTGGCATCTTTCACCAAGCCTTCCTGGTAGACCATCTGAACTTTTAGATCATGAAGTTTCTTCTCCACGCCCTCAAACTTTATGGTGAAATTTTCAAGAGTGTTCTTCAAAGTGGCGATTTCGTATGGATGTGTACTTGGGCCGGTCTGAGCATTGTCCACCAATTATTTTTGAAGTCGTATAACTTCGGAGTTCGTCCTATTAAGTTTTCTCTTATAACTCTCGATCTCCTCATGCCAACTAATCTGATGGAAATTGTAAAACCATCAGCATCATTTTGTTATGCCTGGAGGTCGAAAAACTTCTTTGATCAATCGTAGTCGAGTTTCGCCTGATTTTGGGGCCTGGCCGAGCCACTCTCCAACTACCTGATTCTCTCTTTTGAATTTCGAAGTTTGGCCTCGAGGGAACCAACTTTGATGGTCAAAGCCCAAACCTTCTCACTACCAGACTTCTTCACCTCGTTCCAATTCTTCAGTTAAGAAGATGCTTGTTTTCTGATATAGTCTATAGAATTCTTTTTATGGACTTGTCAAAGATGGGTGATCTCAATTGTGGCCTCAAAATAATTCTTCTTCAATTCTAAAGTTTGCCCTCTTACCTTCTCCAACTTTCTCTTTAGTCTGGCGAACCTCCTTCCGCAGGTCTCTAGTGATAGATTTCAGAGGGAGACCTTAGGGAAATGGTGCGGCCTCGGTGGGTGGTGGCGAGTCATGGCAACCTTCACTAGGAGGATTCTAAAAATAGACATGACACAACAATCAAACATAAAGGAAAACTTGTCTTCATTGCTCAAAATATCTTGTGTACATAAAAGAAAATGGAGAAAAAGTACAACTATCAAAGGTTTTCAATCTCGGGAGTGAAAGGAATATACCCTCAAGCCAATTTATTTTTAGATGTTCTTTGTCTTTCAGACTTATGTAGTGACATTTTTAATAAATAAAGGCATTTATTTCATCATATGCAGTGTCTAATTATTTATTTAAGATTATGATGAACTCTATAAATTAGAGCTATGGTTTTAGGATTATGATGAGATCATACTAGTGAGACCTAAAAATCTTAAAACTCTAATTTAAATATTCCTAGTCGATGGGACATTGAGTTAGGGATCAATGTTTTCCGGTAAGACTAGCACATTCTTTGTATGCTCGATTGAGAGGGTGATTGATCTCACAATAACTTGTGTATGACACTAATACAAGAATGTGGGTGCTCATTAGAGAATGAGTTCACTGAATTGATCCAAATTGAGAATATCTAATGGAGTCTTATCTACATGTCAATAGATGGTTCTCATAGTGGAATTTGTGCATGTAATCCTTTGACCTGAAACTACCATAGAATCTTATATATATAAATCCATATTTTGGTTCATACTCATTCATGACTTAGATATGTACGGGATGATCTGGATATGGTAGATTATATATATGAAGATTGTGAGTAGGTTAACAAGGAATCGATCTCTCCTGGTAAGAGGAAATTGCATCCTACCTTGCTTCAAACAAATGATGATTCAGGAAGACTTTGATCAAAGCATGATGAAAAATTAGAAATGATTTCTAATATTTCATTAAATGAATCATCATCATAAGATTGAAAGAGAAATGAATATGATATTGGGGTTGACATATTTTCATACCCAGAGTCATATTCAGGATGCAGGAAGATCGAAGGATCTAGTTGCATGGTAATTTTCACTGAAGGATATTTTTGATATTTTATCAAAATTTCACATCTTTCGGATAGTCATGATACATTGCTAGACGTCAATCATGTCTTGTGGGTTTGATCAAATTAAAATTTTAATTTGATCATTAAATTAGAAAGTGTTCTAAATTAAGTCAAATTGGGTTGGCTAGTTTTGACCTAAATCGATTTGGTTGAGTTCTAACCAGATTAGGTCAAATCACACCCTAGACTCACTACTTGGTTAGATATGGAAACCCAATGGGTCACACACAAAGAGAATTGATTAAGGGTCTAATTAGATTAGACCATGTTTGCAAGATGAATATGCTAGCACATATAGCAAACCCTAGCACCTGGATTCGAATTGGATTCGAATCGGCTTTCGATTGGGCTAATTAAGTTTGGATTTGAGCCAAATAAGATTTGGTCTTGAGTTGGATTAACCTAGATTGATTGGACTTCAGATTGGGCACCACATACCTACATCCCAAGTGCCAAAGAGTCTCTCTATTGCGCATGGGAAGTCTTTCATGCACAAAGGACTCTTTGGCGCATGGAATAAGATGGCGCCTACCTTCTTTGATTTTTTCCATATGATATGTCCCATAAATATTTTTAATTGGTATGGACATCTAATATGGGGCACAGAAGAGTCCTTCTATAGATAAAATACTTCTTTTTCCTTTTAATTTTTTTGCCCAGGATGTTTTGTCGCCCAAGACCCCTTGCCGCCCATGACTCCATGCCGCCTACTCCTCCTTGACGTCTCTTGGACTAAGTCAAAGTCTCTTGGGACTTTGACTATTCAAAGTTTATCTCCATGCCTTCTTGCTGAATGGGCATCCCTTTTTAGAGCCATTGGATGGCTTTGTTTCATGATCTAATGGATGAAAAGGGTTGGCGCCAAAGATGAAGCATCGCGACTCTTCATAGAAAAACTACATAGAATTAGTCCTGAAGAGTCCTTCTATTTTAAGGCACCTCTTGGACTAAGTCTATATCTCATTTTTACTGATGAGGCGTGAGATTGGCTGATGGGGCATGAGAATTTGATGAGGAAAGGGCATGAGATTTTTTTGTTGGCACCCCTACGTACTTTATAAATAGGGGTGCACACCAAGAGTCCGAGGGGGTGAACATTATCTTTTCTTTCTTACTAGATTTATTTTTTGTCCAATTTTTTTTATTTCTTTCTTTTGTCTAGATCTTATCATTATAAGGATAAGAACTCATCTTAAGATTAAGAGATTAGGAAGAAAAATTAAGAAGACAAAAAAAAAAGAAAGATAGATAAGGAAAGGCAAGGAAGGTGACATAAAGGCTTAAGAAGATCTTGCACATTTAATTAAAATTTTATTATAAGAATTTTAATTATATAAATTAGAGGTGCTAGTGTCTTGGTCAAGTCTCTGTATGGATCAACATTGGAGGATGAACATATGGGCACCTGGTGGAACCCCTGACGAACTACTACCAACGATCAGGGTCAATTTAGGGTTTGGCGATAAGAGGTATGTTCTAATAATTTCTTTTATATTACAAATGAATGTTATATAATTTAATTACTAATAAGGTGGTCCTAGGGTTTGGGTTTGGTTTATTTGATTTCATGTTTTTGCTTTGAAATCCATGCTTCCATCCTGTACACCAAACTATCAGTGGTATCAGAGCAAGCCTTATTAGGTTAAATTATATAATGCTTTGTTTACAGTATAACGGCATAAATAAAAAATATGATATAATATTTTTAGCATATTTTTATTTTTATGATGAGATCATATTCTTTTACTTATCATAATGAGATTATGTTGTATATATTATTCTATAAAGGTTGCCCTAATATAGTGGAAAGTATTCACTATATAATGATGGTTGTCCTAGAATAATTATACATGAATTTTATCATAATTAATGCTATTAGGCATTTAGTTTGATTTAAATTAGTATGTACATCGAGACCTTTTAAATCTCTCTATGAAAAATTATATTAAGTTGTAGTGTAATTAATCTATAGCTGAATCAGTCAGGATGTCTAATTGATCTATCGGTGTCTAGGAAAATTGCTTCATGATTGGTAAAGAGAACATGGTTTTTTAATTGATTCTGTTGTCTGACCTAGCCAAATTTATTGGTGTCTAAGGAAAGCAACGGGGGGACTCCCATTTCTCTCCCATTTACCTGGTCGATTTGATTAATTTAATTTTAGATTTAAATGCTTAATATTATATTCACTACATTAAGGCCTTCCTTCATACTACTTTCTTATTATGTCCAGAACCATATTAGTTCTATTGTGTAACCACAAGATCTATCATGAGGAAAGATGTAATATTAATCTAGTGCATTGAGATGCTTACAGCATTTTGAATATACTATTTTGTTGTGTAACCACAAAAGTAGTTATATTTCACTTTTGACTGTATAGAAATGAAGGGTTCTACTTAAACTAAAATATTAAAGTTTGTTGTGTTAACACAAGGCTATTAATGTTTTAGAGGCAAAAGTTTTTTGAGAGTTGCATAAAATGCAATTGGAAAGAGTTTCCTACCTTTGAACTTATAACAAGTTTGTTGTGCAACCACAAGACTTTTTATAAGGAATTAGGATCTTATTCTCACTAAGAAAATCAATAAGAGGGTTATGATTTTTAGTGGGAGACATAATTAAATTAAAGTCCTAATTTAATTATGTTTGTCATGATGAATTATTTGCTTATATATTATTCTTTATTATATAGATTAAATGGCTTCTTCACTTTTATTACATTCAATTTTGGATTCAAATAAATTGACTGATCAAAATTATGTTGACTGGTTGAGAAATCTAAAAATAGTACTCAGTCAAGAAAAACTCTCCTATATTCTTGATGCCCCTGATCCTAATCCGTTAGAAAATGATGCCACAGATGAAGATAAGTTCACATTCAAGATGTGGCAAAATGATTTTCTTACTATCAAATGCATCATACTTGCCTCTATGAATAATGAATTATAGAGGCAACATGATAGCATGGACACTCAGTCCATATTGCTCAATTTAAAAGAGCTTTATGGAGAGCATAGTAGGACTGCTAGATATGAGATATCTAAGCAATTATTTCATGCAAGAATGACAGAAGGAACATTCGTACAAAATCATGTTTTGATGGTAATTGACCTAATCACTCGATTAAGTTAATTAGGTTTTGTAATGGATGGAGAGTTAAGTCAGGATTTGATCCTACAATCACTCCCAAAATTATTTTCTCAATTTGTCGTAAACTATCACATGAACAAACTGAATTCTTCATTGCTTGAACTATTAAATATGCTCAAGATAGCAGAAAGCCATATCAAGAAAGATAAGGCTCCTCTTCTTCTTGTGGAAGGGATCTCCAAGAAGAAGGCAGGCAAAAAGGGTTCAAAGAGAAGGTTGAATCCTAAAAATGATATAAATAAGAAAAAAAAGGGGAAGAAGGTCTCTGGACAAATGACCTATTTTTACTGCGGCAAAGCGTGTCATTAGAACAGGAATTGCAAGGCTTACCTTGCAACCATGAAGTCTGGTGCAAATAATGCACCAAAAGGTATGTATGAGATACATACTATATTATCATTAAATTCTTCCATTTCAAATCTTGGGTATTAGATACCGACTATGATTTTTATATCTGTAAATCTTTGCAGGGGTTGCAGAAAATTAAGAGTTTGAAGAAAGGTGACTTCAAGCTTTATGGCGCTGGAGGAGAATCTATCCAGGCAGAAGCTGTAGGGACAAATAAATTAAAGTTACCTTATGAAAAGATCTTAGAGCTTACAAATTGTTATTATATGCCTAAGATCATTAGAAATATTATATCTATACCCTTGTTATTAAAACAAGGTTATAGTCTTAATGTAACGAGCGAAGGTTGCTCGATCAAATATTCTAATGAAATTATTTGTTTTGGCATATTTAGCAATGGTTTGTTGACTCTATGTTTGGATAATAATATATTTCATATTGATGAAAATGAGAAATGTAAGAGAGATGACATAAATAATACTTTACTCTAGCATTGTCGATTAGGTCATATTAGTGAGGCTAGGATTAATAAGTTATACAAAGAAAAGTTCTTTGATCCTTTTGATTATGAATCATTGGGAACTTCTGAATCATGCCTCATGGGTAAAATGATCAAGATTCTATTTAGTAGACATAGAGAAAGGACAAATGAGTTATTAGGACTTGTACATATGGATGTATGTGGTCCTATGACAACTCAAGCTAGAGGAGGATACTCTTATTTTATTACATTCACTGATGATTTATCTAGGTTTGGATATGTGTATCTTATGAAAAACAAATCAGAAGCCTTTGATAAATTTAAAGAGTATCAAAGTATGGTCGAAAAACAAACTGGACAATGTATAAAAATCCTTCGATCTGATCGGGAAGGAGAATACTTATCTAGTGAGTTTCTTGACTATCTTAAATTTAAAGAGATTCTCTCTAAATGGACACCTCCTTATACACCACAATTAAATGATGTAGTCGAAAGAAAAAATCGTACCTTATTAGATATGGTACGGTCCATGATGTGCTTCACTGATTTACCTATTTTTTTTTGGGGTCATGCTCTGGAGACTGCAATTTACATCTTGAATAGAGTTCCTTCTAAATCTATATCTAGTACTCCATATGACATATGGAGAAGTAAGAAACCTAATCTTAAGTATCTTAAGATATGGGGTTGTCCAGCTTATGTCAAAAGAAATTTTGGACATAAACTTGATGCTAGATTAGACAGATGTCTATTTATAGGATATCCTAAAAATAGTATAGGATATATATTCTACCATCCTACTGAACAAAAAGTATTTGTAAGTAGGCATGCCATTTTTATGGAAAAAGAATTTATCCTAGAAAAGGGCAGTGGCAGAAATATTGAACTTAGTGAAGTTCAAGAAAAATAAATAGAAATTTCTCAACCAAATAATCATATAAAAGAACCAGAATACATAACTCCTATCCGTAGGTCTAAAAGAGTACGAAATACACCTATGAGGTATGGTTTCATTATTGAGAATAATGAAGCCCAAGTCATTGAAAATGACAAACCTCTGACCTATGCGGAAGCAGTCAAAAGTAAGGACTCTTACAAATGGCTAGCTGCCATGCAATCCGAAATGGAATCTATGCACACCAATAAAGTATGGACTTTAGTGGATGCACTAGAGGATATAAACCCCATTGGATGTAAATGGATTTTTAAGAAAAAAATTGGAGCTGATGGTCAAATAGAAATCTATAAGGCCAGATTGGTGGCTAAGGGTTTTAGGCAAAAACAGGAGATTGATTATGATGAAATATTTTCACCTGTTGCCATGCTCAAATCTATTCGGATTATGCTTGCTATAGCAGCATACCACGACTATGAAATATGGCAAATGGATGTAAAGACTGCCTTCCTTAATGGTTTCCTTGAGGAGGAAGTCTATATGTCATAGCCAGAAGGATTTGAGTCAAATGAGAGACCAAATCAGGTATGCAAACTTAAGAGATCCATTTATGGATTAAAGCAAGCATCAAGGAGTTGGAACATCCATTTTGATGAAACAATAAAAGAGTTTGGTTTTATCAAGAATGTGGATGAACCATGTGTGTACAAGAAAACTAGTGGGAGAACAATAGTATTCTTGGTTCTGTATGTAGATGACATACTCCTCATTGGGAATGATATCCCAATGTTACAATCAGTCAAATTATGGCTATCAAATAAGTTTTTCATGAAAGATTTGGGAGAAGCATCCTATATACTAGGAATAAAGATCTATAGAGATAGATCTAAGAGGATGCTAGGCTTGTCCCAATCAAGGTACATTGACTTAATACTGAAAAGATTCAGTATGGATGAGAGTAAAAGAGGTTATTTATCCATGAGTCAAGGCATACATTTCTTTAAAAAAAATATCTCCAAAGACATCAGAAGAGAGAAATAGAATGTGTTCTATTCCTTATGCTTCGACTGTAGGATCAATAATGTATGCCATGTTATGTACAAGTTTTGATATTGCTTATGCTTTAGGCATTGCAAGTAGATTTCAAGCTGATCCAGGAGAGGATCATTAGAAAGTTGTGAAAAATATTCTTAAGTACTTAAGAAGGACTAAAGATATTTTTCTTGTGTAGGTGGTTCTGATCTTAAACTAGAAGCATATTCTGACTCTAGTTTTCAATCAGACCCAGATGATAGCAAATCCATTTCAGGGTATGTCTTTACTCTGAATAGTGGAGTAATGAGTTGGAAGAGTACTAAGCAGCCAACTGTAGCTGACTCAACCACTGAAGCAGAAAAATAGCTGTAAGTGAAGTCGTCAAGGAAGCTATCGGGATGAAGAAGTTCATCACTGAATTAGGTGTTATTTCTAAAATTAGAAATCCAGTACCACTTTACTATGATAATACTGGAGCTGTAGCCCAAGCAAAGGAACCAAGGTCTCATCATAAATCTAAACACATTCTAAGACGCTTCCATATCATTCGAGAAATTATTGAAAGACAAGATGTGGTCATAGAACGAGTGGATACAAAGAACAATATAGCAGACCCATTCACTAAGGCTTTACCACTGCATCTGTTTGATCGCCACCTTGATTGTATGGGATTAAAATATAAGGGCGATTGGCTTTAGTGCATGTGGGATATTGAAAGGAATATGCCCTCAAGCCAATTTATTTTTGGATGTTTTTTGTCTTCCAGACTCATGTAATGACATTTTTAATAAATAAAGACATTTATTTCATCATATGCAGTGTCTTAATATTTATTTAAGATTATGATGAACTCTATAAATTAGGGCTATGATTTTAGAATTATGATGAGATCACACTAGTGAGACCTAAAAATCTTAAAATCCTAATTTAAATATTCCTAGTCGATGGGACATTGAGTTAGGGATCAATGTTTTCCAGTAAGACTAGCACATTCTTTATATGCTCGATTGAGAGGATGATTGATCTCACAATAACTTATGTATGACACTAATACAAGAATGTGGGTGCTCATTAGAAAATGAGTTTATTGAATTGATCCAAATTGAGAATATCTAATGAAGTCTTATCTATATGTCAATAGATGGTTCTCATAGTGGAATTTGTGCATGTAATCTTTTGACCTGAAAGTACCATAGAATCTTATATATATAAATCTATATTTTGGTTCATACTTATTTATGACTTAGTTATGTACGGGATGATCTAGATATGGTAGATTATATATATGAAGATTGTAAGTAGGTCAATAAGGAATCGATCTTTCTTGGTAAGAGGAAATTGCATCCTACTTGCTTGAAACAAATGATGATTCAGGAAGACTTTGATCAAAGCATGATGAAAAATTAAAAATAATTTTTAATATTTCATTAAATGAATCATCATCATAATATTGAAAGAGAAATGAATATGATATTGGGGTTGACATATTTCCATACCCAGAGTCATATTCAGGATGCAAGAAGATCGAAGGATCTAGTTGCATGGTAATTTTCACTGAAGGATATTTTTGGTATTTTCATCAAAATTTCACATCTTCTGGGTAGTCATGATATGTTGCTAGACGTCAATCATGTCTTGTGGGTTTGATTAAATTAAAATTTTTAATTTAATTATTAAATTAGAAAGTGTTCTAAATTAAGTTAAATTGGGTTGGTTGGTTTTGACCTAAATCAGTTTGGTTGAGTTCTAACCAGATTAGGTCAAATCACATCCAGACTCACTGCTGGTTAGATGTGAAACCCAATGGGTCACACATAAAGAGAATTGATTAAGGGTCTAATTGGATTAGACCATGTTTGCAAGATAAACATGCTAGCACATGTTGCAAACCCTAGCACCTGGATTCAAATCGGCTTCCGATTTGGGCTAATTAAGATCCGATTTGAGCCAAATAAGATTTGGTCTTGAGTTGGATTAACCTAGATTGATTGGGCTTTAGATTGGGTGCCACATACCTGCATCCCACACATCAGAGAGTCTCTCTCTTGCGCGTGGGAAGTCTTTCATGTGTAAAGGACTCTTTGGCACATGGAATAAGATGGTGCCTACCTTCTTGACTTTTTCCATATGTTATGTCACGTAAATATTTTTTAATTGGCATGGACATCTGATATAGAGTGCAGAAGAGTCCTTCTGTAGATGAAATACTTCTTTTTCCTTTTAAATTTTTCACCCAGGATGTTTTGTCGCCCAAAACCCCTTGCCGCCCATGACTCCATGCCACCTACTCCTCCTTGACGTCTCTTGGACTAAGTCAAAGTCTCTTGGGACTTTGACTATTCAAAGTTTATCTTCATGCCTTCTTGCTAAATGGGCATCCCTTTTTAGAGCCATTGGATGGCTTTGTTTCATAATCTAATGGATGAAAAGGGTGGCACCAAAGATGAAGCATCGCGACTCTTCATAGAAAAACTACGTAGAATTAGTCCGAAGAGTCCTTCTATTTTAAGGCACCTCTTGGACTAAGTCTATATCTCATTTTTACTAATGAGGCATGAGACTGGCTGATGGGGCATGAGAATTTGATGAGGAAAGGGCATGAGATTTTTTTGTTGGCACCCCTACGTACTTTATAAATAGGGATGAACACCAAGAGTCCAAGGGGGTGAACATTATCTTTTCTTTCTTACAAGATTTTTTTTTTGTCTAATTTTCTTTCTTCCTTTCTCTTATCTA
>QRFJ01000894.1:167471-210459 GCA_006176705.1 Cocos nucifera | reverse complement strand
AATAATGAAGCCCAAGTCATTGAAAATGACAAACCTCTGACCTATGCGGAAGCAGTCAAAAGTAAGGACTCTTACAAATGGCTAGCTGCCATGCAATCCGAAATGGAATCTATGCACACCAATAAAGTATGGACTTTAGTGGATGCACTAGAGGATATAAACCCCATTGGATGTAAATGGATTTTTAAGAAAAAAATTGGAGCTGATGGTCAAATAGAAATCTATAAGGCCAGATTGGTGGCTAAGGGTTTTAGGCAAAAACAGGAGATTGATTATGATGAAATATTTTCACCTGTTGCCATGCTCAAATCTATTCGGATTATGCTTGCTATAGCAGCATACCACGACTATGAAATATGGCAAATGGATGTAAAGACTGCCTTCCTTAATGGTTTCCTTGAGGAGGAAGTCTATATGTCATAGCCAGAAGGATTTGAGTCAAATGAGAGACCAAATCAGGTATGCAAACTTAAGAGATCCATTTATGGATTAAAGCAAGCATCAAGGAGTTGGAACATCCATTTTGATGAAACAATAAAAGAGTTTGGTTTTATCAAGAATGTGGATGAACCATGTGTGTACAAGAAAACTAGTGGGAGAACAATAGTATTCTTGGTTCTGTATGTAGATGACATACTCCTCATTGGGAATGATATCCCAATGTTACAATCAGTCAAATTATGGCTATCAAATAAGTTTTTCATGAAAGATTTGGGAGAAGCATCCTATATACTAGGAATAAAGATCTATAGAGATAGATCTAAGAGGATGCTAGGCTTGTCCCAATCAAGGTACATTGACTTAATACTGAAAAGATTCAGTATGGATGAGAGTAAAAGAGGTTATTTATCCATGAGTCAAGGCATACATTTCTTTAAAAAAAATATCTCCAAAGACATCAGAAGAGAGAAATAGAATGTGTTCTATTCCTTATGCTTCGACTGTAGGATCAATAATGTATGCCATGTTATGTACAATTTTGATATTGCTTATGCTTTAGGCATTGCAAGTAGATTTCAAGCTGATCTAGGAGAGAGTCATTAGAAAGTTGTGAAAAATATTCTTAAGTACTTAAGAAGGACTAAAGATATTTTTCTTGTGTAGGTGGTTCTGATCTTAAACTAGAAGCATATTCTGACTCTAGTTTTCAATCAGACCCAGATGATAGCAAATCCATTTCAGGGTATGTCTTTACTCTGAATAGTGGAGTAATGAGTTGGAAGAGTACTAAGCAGCCAACTGTAGCTGACTCAACCACTGAAGCAGAAAAATAGCTGTAAGTGAAGTCGTCAAGGAAGCTATCGGGATGAAGAAGTTCATCACTGAATTAGGTGTTATTTCTAAAATTAGAAATCCAGTACCACTTTACTATGATAATACTGGAGCTGTAGCCCAAGCAAAGGAACCAAGGTCTCATCATAAATCTAAACACATTCTAAGACGCTTCCATATCATTCGAGAAATTATTGAAAGACAAGATGTGGTCATAGAACGAGTGGATACAAAGAACAAATATAGCAGACCCATTCACTAAGGCTTTACCACTGCATCTGTTTGATCGCCACCTTGATTGTATGGGATTAAAATATAAGGGCGATTGGCTTTAGTGCATGTGGGATATTGAAAGGAATATGCCCTCAAGCCAATTTATTTTTGGATGTTTTTTGTCTTCCAGACTCATGTAATGACATTTTTAATAAATAAAGACATTTATTTCATCATATGCAGTGTCTTAATATTTATTTAAGATTATGATGAACTCTATAAATTAGGGCTATGATTTTAGAATTATGATGAGATCACACTAGTGAGACCTAAAATCTTAAAATCCTAATTTAAATATTCCTAGTCGATGGGACATTGAGTTAGGGATCAATGTTTTCCAGTAAGACTAGCACATTCTTTATATGCTCGATTGAGAGGATGATTGATCTCACAATAACTTATGTATGACACTAATACAAGAATGTGGGTGCTCATTAGAAAATGAGTTTATTGAATTGATCCAAATTGAGAATATCTAATGGAAGTCTTATCTACATGTCAATAGATGGTTCTCATAGTGGAATTTGTGCATGTAATCCTTTTGACCTGAAACTACCATAGAATCTTATATATATAAATCTATATTTTGGTTCATACTTATTTATGACTTAGTTATGTACGGGATGATCTAGATATGGTAGATTATATATATGAAGATTGTAAGTAGGTTCAATAAGGAATCGATCTTTCCTTGGTAAGAGGAAATTAGCATCCTACCTTGCTTGAAACAAATGATGATTCAGGAAGACTTTGATCAAAGCATGATGAAAAATTAAGAAATAATTTTTAATATTTCATTAAATGAATCATCATCATAAGATTGAAAGAGAAATGAATATGATATTGGGGTTGACATATTTCCATACCCAGAGTCATATTCAGGATGCAAGAAGATCGAAGGATCTAGTTGCATGGTAATTTTCACTGAAGGATATTTTTGGTATTTTCATCAAAATTTCACATCTTCTGGGTAGTCATGATATGTTGCTAGACGTCAATCATGTCTTGTGGGTTTGATTAAATTAAAATTTTTAATTTAATTATTAAATTAGAAAGTGTTCTAAATTAAGTCAAATTGGGTTGGTTGGTTTTGACCTAAATCAGTTTGGTTGAGTTCTAACCAGATTAGGTCAAATCACATCCAGACTCACTGCTGGTTAGATGTGAAACCCAATGGGTCACACATAAAGAGAATTGATTAAGGGTCTAATTGGATTAGACCATGTTTGCAAGATAAACATGCTAGCACATGTTGCAAACCCTAGCACCTGGATTCAAATCGGCTTCCGATTTGGGCTAATTAAGATCCGATTTGAGCCAAATAAGATTTGGTCTTGAGTTGGATTAACCTAGATTGATTGGGCTTTAGATTGGGTGCCACATACCTGCATCCCACACACCAGAGAGTCTCTCTCTTGTGCGTGGGAAGTCTTTCATGCGCAAAGGACTCTTTGGCACATGGAATAAGATGGTGCCTACCTTCTTTGACTTTTTCCATATGTTATGTCACGTAAATATTTTTTAATTGGCATGGACATCTGATATGGAGTGCAGAAGAGTCCTTCTGTAGATGAAATACTTCTTTTTTCTTTTAAATTTTTCGCCCAGGATGTTTTGTCGCCCAAAACCCCTTGCCGCCCATGACTCCATGCCACCTACTCCTCCTTGACGTCTCTTGGACTAAGTCAAAGTCTCTTGGGACTTTGACTATTCAAAGTTTATCTTCATGCCTTCTTGCTAAATGGGCATCCCTTTTTAGAGCCATTGGATGGCTTTGTTTCATAATCTAATGGATGAAAAGGGTGGCACCAAAGATGAAGCATCGCGACTCTTCATAGAAAAACTACGTAGAATTAGTCCGAAGAGTCCTTCTATTTTAAGGCACCTCTTGGACTAAGTCTATATCTCATTTTTACTAATGAGGCATGAGACTGGCTGATGGGGCATGAGAATTTGATGAGGAAAGGGCATGAGATTTTTTTGTTGGCACCCCTACGTACTTTATAAATAGGGATGAACACCAAGAGTCCAAGGGGGTGAACATTATCTTTTCTTTCTTACAAGATTTTTTTTTTGTCTAATTTTCTTTCTTCCTTTCTCTTATCTAGAACTTGTCATTATAAGGATAAGAAGTCATCTTAAGACTAAGAGATTAGGAAGGAAAATTAAGAAGATAAAAGAAAAGGAAAGATGGATAAGGAAAGGCAAGAAAGGTGACATAAAGGCTTAAGAAGGTCTTGCCCATTTAATTAAAGTTCTTATTATAAGAATTTTAATTATATAAATCAGAGGTGCTGGTGTCTTGGTCAAGTCTCTGTGTGGATCAACATTGGAGGGTGAACACGTGGGCACCTGGTGGAACCCCTGACGAACTACTACCGACGATCAGGGTCAATTTAGGATTTAGCGATAAGAGGTATGTTCTAATACTTTCTTTTATATTATAAATGTATGTTATATAATTTAATTGCTAATAAGGTGATCTTAGGGTTTGGGTTTGGTTTATTTGATTTCATGTTTTTGCTTTGAAATTCGTGCTTCCACCCTATGCACCAAATCTATCAGGGAGGTGGGACAGCAGGAGAGGTCGATGCATCCTTGGAGACTCCTGGTTCAAGGATAGGCTCTGGAATCATGATGGCAAGATCAGAGGTTTCGGCATCAGGTCCAATAACTAGAGAAGCAGCACTAGCGTAGGAAGGTTCTGCTTCATTGTCAGGCTCCTCAATCAAAAAGTCGAGATCCATGTCCGAAAACCTCTTGGCGACCTCTTCATGCAGATCTTGAATCCTTCGAGAAAGGCCTCTTAAGTGAAGGCAATTTTGATATCTTCTATTGCTTTGGAGAACTTGAAGACTTTTGATAGCTCGCTCCTTCTCTGCATCGACCTCCTTCTCGATCTTTTTTCGTTTATCCTCCTCTAGTGCCATGGCGGTCTTCAGCCCCACCGACGTTTGCTCCTCCCTCCGTAGTGCTTCTTGAAGGTGCTCAACCTCGACAGAATGAGACCTTGAAGCTTCTTTCATACTTTCAACCTCGGCCTAGACCTTCTTGATCTCCTCTTGGGCTTCTTGGATGGCCCTCAAAGCCTCAGCCTTGCGGAGATTCGTTGCCTCCAAGTGAGCATATAAATAATGTCCCAACTGCAAATAACAAAATGAGAGTTATGGCTTTGGAGTATAGTGATACTCAACCAAGACTCAAAAGATATCGATTATCTCAAGGAAGGCCATGAAGGATTCTTTGAATCATTCCTTGTCATCCTTTCGGATCATTTTCTTTGCAGTATGAGGAAGAACGCTCCCATCCATCGAAGTGTGGATGACTTTCCAATCATCCAGAAAATCCTACTCCTGGCTGGAGCTATCACCGTCAGACCTTCCAATATTCCTCTTGACCTTCCTAGTGATGGGCTTCTTTCTTTTCTCAGCCACTCTCCCCTGCTCATGGAGCACAAGGGTGTTGGTTTCATCGGGCAAGGTTGGGCTCGGTGCGGTCATGATGGTTTTCGAAGCAGGCACAGTTAGGGTTAGCATGATCGAGCTTATTTCTCCAACCTTGGCCCTTTTTGATGGCTCCTCTCTATGACCGCCCTTTCTTTTGAGGGTCTTAATCCCTTGGGTTAGGTGGTTCTGCTCTTTCGGAGTCATTTCTACAATAATAAAAATTAAGATCAGAATAGAGTATAAGGTGAAGTCAATGAAATATAAAAATCTACCTATCAGATCAAGAAAACTAAGTCCGAGATTAAACAAGATCTGATCATCCAGCAAACCAGATATAAGAGGAGCTCGGTAATCTCTAAGCTTACTAATCGAATCTCGATCCTCCCATTCTAGCCCGGAGGCTCGACGGATTGAATCTTTCAAATTCTTCCAAGAGGGCAATCCTAGTTCCAGAAGGGGGCATGAGACGAAGAAGAATCTCTCCTTCCAGTTATGAACTGAGGAGGGGGCACCCTTAAGCAGCCCCTTCTTGTTAAATTAGGAAGATACATACCACTAATCTTTGACGGTGGGGTGGTATTTGAAAGTGAAATAATTCTATAATAAAAAAATCATAGGTCAAACCTCGGCCATGATGCATAGAGATAGAAATTCTATGATGAATCCGAATGAGTTCGACGCCATGGAGGTGAAGAAGATGTTCGAGAACCTAAAGAGGGTGACAACAAAAAGGTGGGATCGAAAGTTGAAGTCTAGCATGGAGAGCCTCGGTGTACAAACAAAAATGAACCAAGGGAGGAGAGCAAGCTCGACTGCTTAGTTCGGAATATTCTAGTTCATACTCTGAGGGTATCCCATATTGAATCCTTATCAAAGAAAGATCCTCGGGACAAAGTAAACAAGGAATGGTGCTAGGGACAAAGGAAGGATGAGGTGCTTCTACGGGATTGGCTGACTTCTTAAGACCTAAGTCCATCAAGTCTAAGTAGGTTGAAATCCCAGAAGCAGTCGACCAGGACCCCATAGAAGACATACAGATTAAACTAAAACTTAGAAAAAGACTTCAAAAATTAAAAAGAAAAGGAAATGAAGCCTTTCAAAAAATCAAAGGGTCAGAGATTGAAAAGCATCAAAATAATCGAGAGAAAGTTTGGGCACTAACCTAGAACGATTCGAGATGGCAACAAGGCAACCAGCGGGACACAAAATGAGTAGGAAGCATTTATGGCTGGAAGGAAATTATAGAAGGGATTGAAGCTCTCGGATGGGAAGAAGGTGGAGTCTAGGAAGAAAACAAGAAGACTCGAGAATAGAATGAGATGATGGAAGAGTGGAGAGAGTTTAGATACCTAAGGTAGTTATGATTGCAGGTTCTCCTAACCTGATCCCCACCAGGTGCATGTCCCACTTTTCATGGCGAAATTGGGTATATAGTAAGGTCTTAATGACACCATACCTTGAGCACCTCTTCGGTTGGAATTTTGAAATCTTATCTTTTCAGATCATCTTGTATTGAAGAAGCATCAGTGCCAATGTAGATAATACCAAAACTCTTCATCTTACGAAAGCGGAAAGATTGAAAAGAACTTCAGCACTCTTATTTGTACTCCCTTCCTTCGAACTTTGAACTCGATAGTGGAGGGCTTGTGTTGGTGATAAATTCACTCCAGTCGAAGTTCAGCAAGATGCCCAACCTTGGGGTGATCCCATCTAATGGTGGCGACCCTAACCAAACTTCAACCAGTATGAATTCTAGCTCGAACTCACTCTGGGATGGCCAACCTCGAAGCTAGTCGAGCTTCTTTTCAATTGGATCTCCATCAAGCCAAATCTCACCATTACGATTGGGTCTGACTTTAGGAGTCTCGGACTGGTAGATCTTCTCCTCAGACGAACTTGTATACCTTGCTGTAAGTGGCAGATCTTGGCATTCCTATGCCAAGAACCATAGGTGCATAGGCCAAAGTAAATCCAAACTTCAACCCTACAGAGCCTGGCTGCAGTCTTAAATCAATGAATCCACCATACTTTCAACCCTCTACTCCGAACAATTATCCACTTGCAGATGACCTTGAAGATAGCTGAACTTCAAAGGAGCAGTTAAAGCTCACCAGAGCATTCTGAGTGTGTTCGTCTATCCCGACTATCAACCAACCCCTGATTGCTATCGATCTAGATGAGCTCCCTTCAGCCACCAAACAAACTTCTTCCAATCATCGGGCAAACTCCTTCCAGTCGAACTCCTTTTAGTTGAAGCTTTCTTTTTGATGGCTGAGTTAACTATCTTACATTCTGAGCATCGATTGAGCAGACTTAAATAGTAGAAGGACCTCATCATCTACACAAGTTCAACTTCCAACTTAGTGAATATCCACCAACCTATGGACAACCTCGAGAATGGCCAAACCTCTCCAAAACTACTGGGGCACAGAGCTCTAAATAGTTTGCTCACAAGTGTAACAGTCCTGATCAAGCTATAACTATTAATCTTCAACGAACTGACAAGTCACGACAACGAATATCATCTTTTGTAACAAACTTCACGTGGCCTCGAATGGTCCACTAACAAGCAGTTATGGCTATCATCATCAGTTTGTTACAAGCTCCACCTATATAAGAGATCCTTTAGATATGTTTTCTCTCTAAGCTCTCTTTGCTTTCTCAAAATTCTATAAATTTATTTTTGAGTGCTCCATTTTTATTAATCAGAGAGCTGACTTGACCATCGAAGAGTCCTGCCAGAGCAACCCCCATCTCTGGTTCAGACTTATTTTGCAGGTCCCGATAGCGACCTCATCTTCTTCAACTCCAACTCTTTCTAACATCCATAATTTTCTGCACCAACAAGTGTATTCTTGAACGAATTAATTGAGAAAAAGTTTATGTAGAACAACCTCCAGATTTTGAAAATCAAAAATTGCCTAATCATGTTTATAAGCTTAAGAAAGCATTATATAGATTAAAACAAGCTCCTCGGGCTTGGTATGATAAATTAAGCAAATTTTTATTAAACAATAATTTTAAAAGAGGCAATATAGATAAAATATTATTTATTAAATAATTAAATAATTTATTAATCATGTAATTATATGTTGATGATATTGCATTCGCAGCTACTAAGAGGCTTTGTGTAGAGAATTTGCTAGTCTTATGCAGGAAGAGTTCGAGATGAGTGTTATGGGAGAGCTCAGTTTCTTTCTTGGACTCTAGATCAAGTAATTATATGAGGGGATCTTCATCAATCAAAGTAAATACATCAAGAAAATGTTAAAAAAATTTAGAATGGAGAATATTAGAGGAAGTAGCACCCCTATGAGCATAAGTTATAAGCTTGATCAAGATACAAAAGAAAAAACAATAGATTCCAACTTATATTGAGGTATGATTGGATCTTTACTTTATTTGACTGCAAGTAGATCTGATATAATGTTTAGTATATGCATGTATGTAGGATATCAATCAAATCTTAAAAAATCACATGTAGCTGCAGTTAAAAAAGATTTTTAAGTATTTGATAAATACTCAAGATATAGGCTTATAGTACTCAAAATAATATTTACTAAATTTAATTAAATATAGTGATTCAGATTTTACTGGTTGTTGCTTAGATAAAATGAGTACAAGTGGAACATATTAATTTTTAGGAGTGAATTTGATCTTATGATTTAGTAAGAAACAAAACTCAGTAATCTTGTCTACGGTGGAATCCAAATACATTGTTGTTGGGAGAAGTTGTGCTCAACTATTATGGATCAAACAATAACTAGAGAACTATAGTATCACTTGTAACAATATTTTTAAGATGTGACAATATTAATGCCATAAATCTAACAAAAAATTCAATATTATACTTAAGAATAAAACATATAGAGGTTAGACATCATTTTATTAGAGACCATGTACAAAATAATGACATAACTCTTGAATTTATGTCAATTGACAATCAAATTGTAGACATTTTTACTAAACCTTTGAATGAAGAAAGATTTTATGCCATAGGAAAGTAATTAGGTTAATTTGATCCATATTGTTAAATTATTGAATATGTTGGTATGTTTCGATGATTGCTGTAACATGATGAACCACCTTTAAATCCCATTAGACAAGACATGCTTCATTATATCCTTATTGGCCTAAAAATTTAAATGTTCAGCTTTGTGCCAGACTGAGTTGACTAAGTTAAAATCTTAGTCGACCCAGACTTAGTCGACCAAGAACTTAATGTTAGTCGACTAAGTGTTGGAAATCCTATTTTTAAAACAAAACTTTCCATGGGATTGTGACTATTCCCTTTTCATTCTCTTTTAGCCATCCCACCTTAAAACCCTAGGGCATCAAATTTCTCTTCAAAAAATCCCAAATCAAAATCCTAAAAATCCTAATAGAGTGGATTTGAATCCATGGCACCGAAGAAGAGGAAGCTATATATGCATCCTAAGATCATTCCCCCTTAGAGAGTCGAACGCATGAACGTTGGATGAAGAATCACATGGATACCTTTGAGCCGTCTCAATCTAGTCCATTTCCTACTCTTCTAGCCGCATCTCCACCTCCCTCTTCTCCTCCTCCGACTGCTCAAGCTACTGTTGCTGGATCATTCTCATCGCCTCATCAACCCACTTCGTTCTTTACCCCGTTCAACCCCCAACATAGATGACACCCTCTCTCTCGAAGGTAATTCCATTCTCTTCAAGGATAGTGACTATGAAAAGAAAGATAGACTTTAATCTTTTAAAAAAACAAGGATCTAAGATTGGACAATGTATCAAATTTCAAGGATGGGAGTATCTGTACTCCCTAAAATTGCCTACTTACCCTAATTTGGTGAGAGAGTTTTATGAAATGCGAAAATAAGTGCCTAATCACTAGAAACTAAAGTGAAAGGAGTTAAAATTGATCTATCAGTTGAGAAATTGGGACAGTTGCTGAGAACACCTACTGAAGGGGCAGAAAGATTTGATAATCATGTCAAAGGATTGCATTTGTTGTTTAATAGAGAAGATGCACTAGATTTTGAAGAAATTTTGGCAAACCACTTGAGAACTGAGCATCGTCTACTCCATCACATGGTCTGCAAAATTTTTATTCTCCGAATTGGTCATTTTGATTATGTTACTAGAAATGATGTGGGGATCTTATATCATATTCTGAGGAAGGAGAAATTTAATTTTTTTGCCTTGATGATGAAGGTTATGCAGAAAACAAGGATGAGAGCCAAGCCTGCATTACCTTGTGAAAAATTTCTCATCCTTGTCTTTAGAGAGTTTAGTGTAAATATGGAGGATGAATCTTTTAAAGAAATGAAACACTTTGACACCTATAATGAAAATTCCTTGAAGAGGATAGGATTTAAAAAAGTAAATGGGCAATGGGTTAAAGTTGATGATGAAGAAGAGCCCATGCCAATGCCTGAGCCTGTGCCACAGTCTATAGGTCCATCTGCTCGGCCAGTGCCTCCTGTATTAGTTCATCTCGAAGAAGATCAAATTGTGGACATTGTGTACCATGTTATTACTGAAGTATCTGATCATCTTTGTTCTTTGGTGGAGAGTGCTGTGGAGCATGTTCTTGCCAAACAATGTTCTTCGATGATTATGGATCCATCTTCCTCTACCCATCCAGACCCCATCTTAGACTAAGCCACATGTTGTACCACACCTTCGAGCTTGGATATTTTGTCCTAATGTTTGTTGTTTAAGCTTCTTTTTTTATCCATGATGTATGCTTTGGCCATATATTTATGTTTAAACTCTTTGATATAAATATGAATGAAGCTCTCTATTTTCCTTCATATACTTGTGTTATGATGTATTGTCTCTTTTATGTCAATGCTCTTTTTGATAGTGACAAAAATGGGGAGAATAAAGTATAATGGGTATGATTTGGAGAACAAAAAGTATAATGAGTATAATTTAAATGGAGAACAAAAAATATAATGAGTGTAACTTGAAGCATTTAATCAAATCAAAAATGAAAAGGTACATTTTAAAACCCAAAAAATCACTTGGCACACATTAAGGGGGAGTAAATAAGAAATTTAAAATCAACCTAAACAAAAACTATCATATTCAAGGGGAGCATGTGAAATTTGATAAAATTTGAATGAATATTGTAGATGAATTGACTGTGTGAAAGTTGCATTCAAATCTAAAAGAATGGTATACTCAAAGTGTTTTGTCATCATCAAAAAGAAAAAGATTGTTGACTCTTGGATTGACTTTAATGATAACAAAAGTATTTGAGTATAATTTATTAAGTTACTCATATTATTTTCAAGGATGTGTAGTTTAAATTCCAATGCTCACATTTTTTCAAGTAATTTTCATCAATTAAATCATGCACTACTACTCAAAAGGTCTTTAAAAAAAATCTAGACTTGATACATCTTAAAAAAGAAAGGTTAATAAGAATTAAATCAAGTTAAAAAAGCAAGTTTAGCCTACAAATAAAATTGGAGAAGAAAAGCTGCTAAAAAGTTCATGGCATGCTTGGCATGCAATTTGAGTTGACCCATTAGATGTTTTAGCTGACTAAGTATCGATGATAGAAAGCTAAGTTTCAGGATCCAGGAGACTTAGTCAACTCAGTCAAGAAGTTAATCATTGGTCTTAGAAGACAGCAGAAGATAGAAAGCATAGAAAGATTAAGTTTCAGGACTCAGGAGACTTAGTTGACTAAGTCAGAAAGTTAGTCGACTTAGTCTCAGGGATAGCAGTAATATAAAAAGCATAGAAAGATTAAGTTTCAAGATTCAGAAGACTTAGTCAACTAAGTCAGGAAGTTAGCTGACTCAGTTGCAGACAAGCATCAGAAGATAGTAAGGTCATTTTTTTGCTACCTGATACCTAGTCGACTAAGAGCAAGTTTTAGTCGACTAAGTGAAAAACTTAGTTGATTCAGAGAAAGTTAGTCGACTAAGTCACTATGATAGCTAGTTTTTCAGATCTATACTTTTTCGACTCCATATTTTTTTCAACAGCTAGATCTTCATTTTTAATAGCTAGGATATTAAATGAGGCCTTTTCAAATATCTTAGTGGTGGAAAAGTTTTAGAATATATAAAGAATATTAAAGAACTTCAAGAAGAACTTTCTGAACACTTATTGAAGAGCTTTTAAGTCCACTTCAGTTCATTGATTGTGTGAGCCATTTTTGAAGTGAAAGAAGCATTTTTAGAGAATATTCTATCCTTTCAATCATCCTTAAAATAAGAGAAGTAAAGACATAAGCATTGAAGAGCTCCACCAACTTCTTCAAGCATTCAAGGAAAAGATCAAAGCTAACAAGCTTTCAACTTAAAACTCTTCTCCTAGGCTTCATTAAGTTTTTATTTCTAAACTCTTTAAATCATTATGATTGTACTTTCTTTTGTTTACAAGTATCTTAGAGTGAGAAACTTAGATTGGTCCAAACCTAGAATTGGATATTATAAAGATATGATTGGTGAGTCAAGAACAAAACTAATCAGGATTAATTATTAGTCCAGAAAAATAATCATTATAAAGTGTTGGGGATAAACCCCACTCCCGTCGATATCCAGTCTGATGCTTAGCCTAATATAACTGATAATCACAAAAGAGCTTCGATCAAAAATTCTTCCTCTAATGGTTGAATCCCTCCAAACTCCTTAAGTAGCCAAATTCCTCCAAGAGCCAAACCCCTCCCGGACTCCTCCAACGGTCGAACTCCTTTAGGAGCCAAACTCCTTCCGAACTTCTTTTTCAATCGGATTCTTTCAGGAGCTGAACTTCTTTCGAACTCCTCCAGCAGTCGAACTCCTCCAGCGATCGAATCCCTCCTGAACTCCTCCAGTGGCCGAACTCCTCTAGCGGCCGAATCTCTTCCGAATTTCTCCATTAGTCAGACTCCTTTTGGACTTCTCCTTCAGTTGAACTTCTCCACCAGTCGGACTCCTTCTGAACTTCTCCATCAGTCGAACTCCATCCAAATTTCTTCAATGGATTACTTACAGATTTTAAGTAGTATTCTTTCCGGATGATTTCCTCTAGCCATATTTTCTTTAGGAGTTCGAACTCCTTTAGAATTGATATATGTCAAAGCTCTTCACCAACCAATGCTTGCTTCCTCCGAACTTTGACTATTAAATCTCAACGAATAGGCACATCATGACAACGGACACATCTCTCCGTAACAAATTCTATGTAGCCCCGAGCGGCCCACTATCGGATGGTTACGACTATCATTTATCAGTCCGCTATAGGCAACCCTATTACCGAACGGTTATGACTACCATTTATCAGTCTGCTATAGACGACCCCACTACCGGATGGTTATGACTGTCAATATCAATCTACTATGGATGACACCTCTATCCGTAATAAATTCTACATGGCCCCAAGTGGTCTATGATTGGATGGTTATGATTGTCACTATCAATTTACTCCAGACTCTATCTATAAAAGAAACCCTCCAGATATATTTTTTCTAAGCTCTCTTCTTCTTTCCAAAATTCTACTAAATTCTTTTCTGAGTACACCATTTTTGTTGGTCAGAAGAGCTGACTTGATCGTCGGAGGGTCCTACCGGAGCCACCACCACCGACTTCGGATGGAACTTTATTTTGTAGGTCATCGACAGCGACCTCTTCTTCCTCAGCTCTAGCTCGATCCGACATCAACTAGATTCTGCACCAACAAGATTGGTGCTGAAGGAAGAGCACTCTATTCTTGAGGTATCCTTGTTCTTAAAGGAGTGCTCAATCGATCCTATGGATCTTCTTCTTCAAGGTTCATCTCCATCCTCACCCTTAATCCCAAAGAAATGCCTCCAAAGAAGGCAACTATCCAGAGATCTACTACTTCTGCCATCAGATCTGAGCCAGATCCATCCATTTTTGCTCCATTATCGGTGCTTCAACCTCCTCCTCCATCGACGGTAGTGGTAGATCTGGAGCAGTTTAACCTACTAATGCAGTGGGTTCAGGGCCTCACCAAAATGGTGCAGGCCATGCAGCAGCCTTCGATGGCAGTTTTATTGGGAAACCCACCATCGGGATGTCAAAAATCGATCCCAAAGAGGAGTGCTTGGGTTAGCATACCCATCGCCCCTGAGAAGAAAAAATAGAGAGTAGAGAATCCTTGTTCGGATCATGATTCTTCTCAAACAGAGACCTTCTCCATCTATAGACGAAAGCCTTCCAAGATCTACAATCGAGATGACATCCTCGATCAAAAACTACGGGAGATGAATCGGTGGATTGAGAAACTCCACCACGTCATTCCGACTCACCATGATGATGTCCGCATCCTTTCTCTCTTCGAATTATGCAAGAGCTCGTTCCACCGAACTTTAAGCTCCTCCAATTTGAAAGCTATGATAAAACCTCTAATCCGATCGA
Organism: Cocos nucifera; assembly: GCA_006176705.1. Classification (NCBI taxonomy): domain Eukaryota; kingdom Viridiplantae; phylum Streptophyta; class Magnoliopsida; order Arecales; family Arecaceae; genus Cocos; species Cocos nucifera. Next base: position 196,110 of record QRFJ01000894.1, on the reverse strand, counting down.
TCACTTGGAGGCATTCTGAACCATGATGCTGCTCCATGGCGTAGCAGATGCCATCTTATGTCGAGCTTTTTTGTCTACCTTAAAAGGAGCAGCAAGAAATTGGTACTCGGCACTTAAGCTAGGTACCATGTTTTTCTTCGATCAAATGAGCCACCAGTTTGTGGCTCACTTCGTCAGTAGCCGACATCTCCACCAAGGTTTAGATTCTCTGATGAATATCAAGCAGAAGGAGGGGGAATCTATCCGAGCTTATGTCATCTGATTTAATGCTGCTGCATTGGAGGTTCGAAATCTGGATCAATCTGTTGCAATGGCCACACTCAAGGGCGGCCTTCAGAAGAATGATTTACCATTCTTCCTGGAGAAGAAGTACCCCAGGAACTTTGATGATTTGCTAGCTCGGGCTGAAGGATATGCTCGAGTGGAAGAAGTCTTCAAGTTGAAGGTAGGGAAGCCGTAGGAGAGCGACAGGCGGACGAGTCTAATAAACCCATAGCTGATGGAGGATAGAATAAAGTTTGGCCATGCTAATGGACTCCCTCCAAGTGCAAGCGAGCCCAAACTCCTCCTCGAGCTTGTCGTCAAAGAAGCCCCGATAGAAGGGCATGACGAGGTTCTCCCCCCAGAAGGTTTCACAACTATGCCCCCCACAATGCTCCACAGATGTCGATCTGAAGCAAGAGAAGATTGGCCAAGGGCACTGCTGCAACCAGAACCACCAAAGAGAGAGGAACAATAAGGAGATCGACTATCTCTCGACATCATCAATACTATCTCTGGGGGATTTAATGCTTTGACGAGCCACCATCTCTTAGCATCAGAGCCAGAGAAAGCTTACCCCAAATTGGGAAGGCCCATATGAAATAGAGGAGGTCATCCAGCTCGGAGCTTATCGTCTGAAAGAGCTCAGAGGAACAACAACACTCCCATAATCTTGGAATTCAAAAAATCTAAGAATGTACTGCCAGTAATTTTTCTTCAATAAAACTCCTTCATTTTAATATTTTTGTTTCTTGGTGCAAAAACTATGCGATGACAGGAAAGAAGCAATCAAAAGTAGTCATGTTAGGAATAGAAGGAGAACCTCGTCCTAACATGAGCAAGTCGAAGACCTCCGATTATTTAAGACAGGAGGAGAACCTCATTCTTTAGATGAGGTGAGAAGAAAGATCCTGATAATGGCCCTAATGTACCCCGACATCTCGATAGGAACAGGAGGAGAACCTCATCCTAACATAAGCAAAGTCGAAGACCTCGTTCATTTTAAACGAGATGAGAGAAGAGACCCTGACAATGGCCCTTATATGCCCCTATAGCCCGTTAGGAACAAGAGAAGAACCTCATCCTATCATGAGAAAAGTCGAAGGCCTCGTTCATTTTAGACAAGATGAGGGGAGAGGCCCCGATAATGGCCCTTATGTGCTCCTATAGTCCATTAGGAATAGGAGAAGAACCTCATCCTAACATGAGCAAAGTCGAAGGCCTCGTTCATTTTAGATGAGATGAGGGGAAAGGCCCTAACAATGATCCTAATGTGCCCCTACAGCTTGTTAGGAATAGTAGGAGAACCTCATCCTAACGTGAGCAAAGTCGAAGGCCTCATTCATTTTAGACAAGATGAGGGGAGAGGTCCCGACAATGGCCCTTATGTGCCCCTACAGCCCGTCAGGAATAGGAGGAGAACCTCATCCTAACGTGAGCAAAGTTAAAGGCCTCATTCATTTTAGATGAGATGAGGGTAGGGCCCTGACAATGGCCCTAATGTGCCCTTATAGCCCGTTAGAAATAGGAGGAGAACCTCGTCCTAACGTGAACAACGTCGAAGGTCTCGTTCATTTTAGATGAGGTGAGAAGAGAGGCTCCGACTCGGCTAAAGATAAGATCTCCTCTTGAGCCTCAACCTCAACAGGAGATAAGATCTCCTTCAACCTCGATCGGAGATAAGATCTCCTCTGAGCTTCAACTTCAATAGAAGATAGGATCTCCTTTAACCTCGGCTGGAGATAAGATTTTTCTTGAGCTTCAACTTCAATAGAAGATATATTCTCCTTCAACTTCAACAGGAGATAGGATCTCCTTCAACCTTGGCTGGAGATAAAATTTTTCCAGGCTTCAATTTCAACCTTGGTCGGAGATAAGATCTCCTTCAAGCTTCAACTTCAATAGAAGATAAGATCTCCTTCAACCTTGGCTGGAGATAAGATTTTCCCCGAGCTTCAACTTCAATAGAAGATAGAATCTCTTTTAACTTCAATAGGAGATAGGATCTCCTTCAACTTCGGCTGGAGATAAGATTTCCTCCGAGCTTCAATTTCAACCTCGGTCGGAGATAAGATCTCCTCCGAGCTTCAACTTCAATAGGAGATAAGATCTCCTATAACCTTGACTGAAGATAAGATCTCTTTTGAGCTTCAACTTTAACAGAAGATAAGATCTCCTACAACCTCGACTGGAGATAAGATCGCTTTCGAGCTTCAACTTCAATAGAAGATAGAATCTCCTATAATCCCGGCTGGAGATAAGATCTTCCCTGAGTTTCAACCTCGATTGGAGATAAGATCTCTTTCGAGTTTCAACTTCAACAGGAGATAGGATCTTCTTCAACCTCGATCGGAGATAAGATCTTCCCTGGGCTTCAACCTCGATCGAAGATAAGATCTCCCTCGGTCTTCAACCTCGATCGGAGATAAGATCTCCCCCGGGCTTCAACCTCGGTGGGAGACAAGATCTCTTTCGAGCTTCAACTTCAACCAAAAATAAGATCTCCCTCGAGCTTCAACTTCAATCGAATATAAGATCTCCTTCGAGCTTCAACTTTAACCGAAGATAAGATCTCCCCCAAGCTTCAATCTTAATGGATGCAAAGCCCAAAAAATAACTTCGATAATCATCTTTTTTGTACTCCATTCATTCGAATTTTGAACTCAGGAGTGGGGGGACTAGTGTTGGAAATAAACCCCACTCCCATCGAATTTCAGTCTGATGCTTAGCCTAATGTTACTCATAATCATGGAAGAGTTTCGATCAAAAATTCTTCCTCTAGTGGCTGAACCCCTCCAGACTCCTTCAGCAGCCAAATTTCTCCAGGAGCTGAAACCCTCTCGGACTCCTCCAGTGGTCAAACTCCTCCAAGAGCTGAACTCTTTTTGGACTTCTCCTACAATCAGATTCCTCGAGAAGTTTTCAGACTCCTCCAGCAATCGAACCCCTCCCGGACTCCTCCAGTGGTCAAACTCTTCCAACGGCCGAACCCCTTCCAAACTTCTCCATTAGTCGGACTTCTTTTGAACTTGTCCTTCAACCAAACTTCTCCACCCACAGACTCCTTCTGAACTTCTCCATCAGTCAAACTCCATCAAGATTCCTCCAGTGGATTACTTCCAGATTTCAAGTAGTATTCCTCCTGAATGATCCCCTCTAGCCGTATTCTCTTTAGGAGTCCAAACTCCTCTAGAATTGATATATGTCAAAACTCTTCACTAACCAATGTCTGCTTCCTCTGGACTTTGACTATTAAATCTCAATGAACGGACACATTACGACAATGAACACCTCTCTCCATAACAAACTCCATGTGGTCTCGAGTGGCCCACTATCGGATGGTTACGACTGTCATTTATCAGTCTGCTACAAGCGATCCCACTACTGGATGGTTACGACTATTATTATCAGCCTACTACGGGCAACATCTCTCTCCATAATAAATTTCACGTGGCCCCGAACGGCCCACGATCAGATGATTATGGTTGTCACTATCAGTTTGCTTCAGACTCCATTTATAAAAGGGACCCTCCAGATATGTTTTCTGTAAGCTCTCTTCTTCTTTTCAAAATTTTGCTGAATTCTTTCCTCAGTACTCCATTTTTGTTGACCAAAAGAGCTAATTTGATCGTTGGAGGGTCCTACCGGAGCCACCACCACTGACTTCGGATGGAATTTTATTTTGTAGATCATTGGTAGCGATCTCTTCTTTCTTAACTCCAGCTCGATCTGATGTCAACTAGATTCTACACCAATAGGATTGGTGCTGGAGGAAGAGCACTTTATTCCTGAGGTACCCTTATTCTTAAAAGAGTGCTCAATTGATCCTATGGATCTTCTTCTTCAAGGTTCATCTCCATCCTCACTCTCAATCCCAAAGAAATGACTCCAAAGAAGGCGACTACCCGAAGATCTACCACTTCTGCCATCAGATCTAAGCCAGATCCATTCGTTCCCACTCCATCATCGATGCTTCAACCTCCTCCTCCACCGACGGCCGTAATAGATCTGTAGCAGTTTAACCTGCTGATGCAGTAGGTTCAGGGCCTTACCAAAATAGTGCAGGCCATGCGACAGTCTCTAATGGTAGTTTCACCAAAAAACCTACCATCGGGATATCAAAAATCGGTCCTAAGAAGGAGCACTTAGGCTAGCATACCCATCGCCCCTGAGAAGGAAAAACAGAGAGCAGAGGATCCTTGTTCGGATCATAATTTTTCTCCAAAAGAGACCTTCCCCATCTACACTCAGAAGCCTTCCAAGATCTGCGATCGAGATGACGTCCTCGATTAGAAACTATGGGAGATGGACCAACGGATTGAGAAACTCCACCACATCGCCTCGACTCACCATGGTGACTCCACACTGATCCCCCTTTCTCTCTCTAAATTATGCAAGAGTCTATTCCGTCAAACTTCAAGCTCTCTAAATTTGAAAGCTACGATGGAACCTCTGATCTAGTCGATCATTTAGAAGCCTTTCGAACCATGATACCGCTTCATGGTGCACCAAACGCCATCTTATGCTGAGCTTTTCCATCTACCTTAAAAGGAGCAGCAAGAAACTAGTACTCAGCACTTAAGTCGGGTACCATCTTCTTTTTCAATCAAATGAGCCATCAGTTTATGGCTCACTTCGTCAGCAACCGATGTCCCCATCGAGGTTCAGATTTTTTGATGAATATCAAGCAGAAGGAGGGAAAATCTATTTGGGCTTATATTACTCGGTTTAATGTTGCTGCATTGGAGGTCCAAAATCTGGATCAGTCTGTTGCAATGGCCACATTCAAGGATGGCCTTTAGAAGAATGATTTATTATTCTCCTTAGAGAAGAAGTACCCTAGGGACTTTGTCAATTTGCTAGCTCGGACCGAAGGATATGCTTGAGTGGATGAAGCCTTCAAGTTGAAGGATGAGAAAGCTGCAGGAGAGCGATGGGCGGGCAAGTCTAATAAATCCATGACTGATGGAGGGCCGAATCAAGTTCGACCATGCTAACGAACTCCCTCCGAGAGCAAGTAAACACGAACTCCTCCTCGAGCTCATCATCAAAGAAGCCTCGACAGAAGGGCACGATGAAGTTCTCCCCCCAGAAGGTTTCATAACTACGCCCCCCTCAATGCTCCACAGATGCTGGCCTAAAGCTAGAGAAGATCGACCGAGGACACTGCTGCAATCAGAACCACCAAGGAGGGAGGAACAATAAGAAGATCGACCACCTCTCGGTATCATCAATACTATCTCTAAGAGACTTAGTACTTCGGTGAGCCACCATCTCTTAGCTTTAGAGCCAGGGGAAGCTTGCCATAAATTGGGAAGGCTCGTATGAAATAGAAGAGGTCATCCGGCCTGGAGCTTATTGCCTGAAGGAGCTCGAAGGAACAACACTCCCACGATCCTGAAATTCAAAAAATCTGAGAATGTATTATCAGTAATTTTTCTTCAATAAAACTCCTTCATTTTAATATTATTATTTCTTGGTGCAAAAACTATATGATGACAGGAAAGAAGCAATCAAAAATGACCATATTAGAAATAGGAGGAGAACCTCATCTTTACATAAGCAAGTCGAAGATCTTCGATTATTTAAGACAGAAGGAGAACCTCATCCTTTAGATAAGGTGAGGAGAGAGGCTCTAACAATGGTCCTAATGTGCCCCTATAGTCCGTTAGGAACACGAGGAGAACATCATCCTAACATGAGCAAAGTCGAAGATCTCATTCATTTTAGATGCGATAAGGGAAGAGGCCCTGACAATGGCCTTTATGTGCCCGTACAGTCCATTAGGAACAGGAGGAGAACCTCATCCTCACATGAGCAAAGTCGAAGGCCTTGTTCATTTTAGACAAGATGAGGAGAGAGGCTCCGACAATGGCTCTTATGTGCTCCTACAGCCAGTTTGGAATAGGAGGAGAACCTCGTCCTAATGTGAGCAAAGTTGAAGGCCTCGTTGATTTTAGATGAGATGAGGGGAGAGGCCCTGACAACGGCCCTAATGTGCCCCTACAGTCTGTTAGGAATAGGAGGAAAACCTCATCCTAACGTGAGCAAAGTCGAAGGCCTCATTCATTTTAGACGAGATGAAGGGAGAGGCCTTGACAACAGCCCTTATGTGCTCCTACAGTCCGTTAGGAATAGGAGGAGAATCTCATCTTAACGTGAGCAAAGTCGAAGGTCTCATTCATTTTAGATGAGATGAGGGGAGAGGCCCTAACAATGGCCCTAATGTGCCCCTACAACCCATTAGGAACAGAGGGAGAACCTCATCCTAACGTGAACAAAGTCGAAGGCATTTTTCATTTTAGATGAGGTGAGAAGAGAGGCCCTGACTTGGCTGGAGATAAGATCACCCCCCGAGCCTTAACCTCAATAGAAGATAAGATCTCCTTCAACCTTGATCGGAGATAAGATCTCTCCCGAGCTTCAACTTCAATAGGAGATAGGATCTCCTTCAACCTCAGCTGGAGATAAGATTTCCCCCAAGCTTCAACTTCAATAGAAGATAGAATCTCCTTCAACTTCAATAGAAGATAGAATGTCCTTCAACCTTGGCTGAAGATAAGATTTTCTCCAAGCTTCAATTTCAACCTCGATCAAAGATAAGATCTCCCCTGAGCTTCTACTTTAATAGGAGATAGAATCTCCTTCAACCTCAGCTGGAGATAAGATTTCCCCCAAGCTTCAAGTTCAATAGATGATAGAATCTCCTTCAACTTCTATAGGAGATAGGATCTTCTTCAAACTCGGTTGGAGATAAAATTTTTTTCGAGCTTCAATTTCAATCTCGACCAGAGATAAGATCTCCCCTGAGCTTCAACTTCAATAGGAGATAAGATCTCTTCCGAGCTTCAACTTCAATAGGAGATAAGATCTTCTACAATCTCGATTGGAGATAAGATCTCTCCCGAGCTTCAACTTTAACAGAAGGTAGAATCTCCTAGAACCTCGGGTGGAAATAAGATCTTCCCCGAGTTTCAACCTCGACTGAAGATAAGATCTCCTCCAAGCTTCAACTTCCATAGGAGATAGGATCTCCTTCAACATCGATCGAAGATAAGATCTCCCCTGGGCTTCATCCTCAGTGGGTGACAAGATCTCTTTCGAACTTCAACTTCAACCAAAGATAAGATCTCCCCCGAGCTTCAACCTCAATGGGTGTAGAGTCTAAAAAATAACTTCGACAGTCATCTTTTTTGTACTTCCTTCATTTGAATTTTGAACTTGAAAGTGGGGGGACTAGTGTTGGGAATAAACCCCACTCCCGTTGAAGTCCAGTCTGATGCTTAGCCTAACATAATTGGTAATCATGAAAGAGCTTCAATCAAAAATTCTTCCTCCAATGGTCGAACTCCTCCAGACTCCTTCAGCAGTCAAAATCCTTTAGAGCCGAACCCCTTTCGAACTCCTTCAGTGATCGAACTCCTTCAGGAGCCGAACTTCTTTCGACTTCTCCTTCAGTTGGATTTTTACCGAAGCCAAACTTCTCCCGGACTCCTCCAGTGGTCAAACTCCTCCAACGGTCGAACCCCACTCGAACTTCTCTAGCGATCAAACCCCTTTTGAACTTCTCCATCAGTTGGACTCCTTCTGGACTTCTCCTTTAGTCGAACTTCTCCACCAATCGAACTCCTTCTAGACTTCTCCATTAGTCAAACTTCATCTGAATCTTTTTAGTGGATTACTTTCAGATTTCAAATAGTATTCCTCAAGGATGATCCCCTCTAGCCGCATTTCCTTTAGGAGTCCAAACTAATCTAAAATTGATATATGTCAAAGCTCTTCACCAACCAATGCCTACTTCCTCCAGACTTCGACTATTAAATCTTAATGAATGGACACATCACGACAATAGACACCTCTCTCCATAATAAACTCCACATGGCCCTGAGCGACCCACTACTGAACGGCTATGACTGTCATTTATCAGTCTGCTACATGCGACCCCACTATCGGATGGTTACGACTGTCATTTATCAGTCTGCTATAATTGACCCCACTATCGGATAGTTACAACTATCATTATCAGTCTACTATGGGTGACACCTCTCTTCATAATAAATTCTTCATATTCTCGAGTGACCCATGATCGAACGATTATGGTTGTTACTATCAGTCTGCTCCGGACTCCATCTATAAAAGGGACCGTCCAGATACGTTTTCTCTAAGCTCTCTTCTTCTTTTCAAAACTTTACTGAATTCTTTCCTGAGTACTCCATTTCTGTTGGCCAGAAGAGATGACTTGATCGTTAGAGAGTCCTATCGGAGCCACCACCACCGACTTCGAATGGAATTTTATTTTGTAGTTCATCGACGGTGACCTCTTCTTCCTCAACTCTAGCTCGATCCGACATCAACCAGATTCTACACCAACATAAAGATTATAGTAGGTGATCCTAGATCAAAACTAATTAGATTGAATTGTGAATCTAAGAAAACTAATCAAACTATAATCAATTGAGTGATTATAGTTGAATTTTTAAGTGATTTACTTGAAAAGTGGATGTAGGTGCCAAGTTTGGTGCCGAACCATTATAAAAGCTTAGTCTTTGTATTTAAGTTGATTCATTTATATTGTTTTTGTTCTATAATCATGTTTTATGTTATTTCACCAAGCACACTATTGAGAAAGATGCCTTGAATTCTCTCATATTAACCCACAGCGAGGTCTAGGATGACGAACGGAGTTCAACAAGCCTAAGAACATTCCAATCAGAGATCAGATGGTGAAGATATGCGCGAAGGAGAATTGAAAGGATCGCTAGAGTGGGGCCCACAACCAGAGGCGACCAGGTTCGATGTAGGTTGGTTGCATGGGTGCGGGCCTGGCCCAGCGTGCGGGCTCATGGGTGCGGCCCAGTGCGACCCAGCATGGGCTAGCACGTGGGTGTGGCCCAACAAGCGTGCACGCGAGCATGGCCCAACGCTGCCCAACATGGTTATCCTACTCCGTGCAGCATGCGCGGGCGTGTGTGGGCCTAGGCATCTTCGCTAACACAGGCTGATGCAATTTTTTATCATGGTCCACGCACGTTGTGCACATGGACCAGGCTTTCTCACGACGTATAGAAAGGTTTTGCACAATCCAGTGGCCATGGATGGTTGTAGTTGCGATCTGATGGTTAGGGATGATTTTTGATGTTGGAACGAACTGGGAATCCTACTAGGATGTGGACAGATGACTATAAAAAGTCTGGAGCAGTTCGTGGATAGTGTGTGTGGCTTGGTAGTTGTGTGAGAGAACTTAAGACATGATTTAGAGTAGATCAGAGAACGCCAGTGGATGGCAGGAGTAGGGACTTCGGGCAGATAGCTAGGCAGCAAACTGCAATCATTTCAGGAGGTCTCCAAGAGAGAGTTTGGTAAGGATAACTTCTTGTTGAGAGGATTGTATACATTTAAGAGTGGGTAATCTCCTATTGTATCTCTTTCTTTTTTCATAGTGAAGTTTTGCATGCCCCATGGTGGTGAGCCTTTGAACTAATCCATGTACTTGATTGCTTTCTTATTTTATTTTGTTCTTTCTTTCTGTCGTAATATCCTTGTACTAGATCCTTAACAAAGTGGTATCAGAGTAGCTAATATCCCAATAGATTGGTATCAGAGCCAGAGTATACTAGAGTGTAGATTGCAGCGATGATGATAGAGATTGAAGAATATGGAGAAGACAAACACAATCAAGATGGAGATCAATAGGTTCGATAGGAAGGATAATTTCTCTTTATGGCAAACAAGGATAAAGGATGTCCTCATCCAACATGGGTTGATCGATGCTCTCTTATACGATGAGATGCCAGCCATCATAGAGGTGAAGCATTGGAAGTAGATTTAGATGCAGGTGGTGAGTATGATCTGCTTGTACCTAGCGGATGATGTCGTGATCCATGTACTTGACTAGACTTTTTTGATGGCGTTGTGGTCGAAGCTCAAAAAATTGTACATGATGAAGTCGCTCATCAACATGCTATTTCTTTGGAGGTAGTTCTACTAGCTATGGATGAATGAAGGCCAGAGCGTGCGGGAGCATTTATCTAACTTCCAAAACATCCTCACTGATCTCCTCAGCATTGGTAAAAAAGTTGAGAAAAACAGGACGTTGGTCTTGCTAGCATCGCTTCCTCCTTCGTGTATGTCCTTGGTGACTGCTCTTCTAATGAAAAAGAGCACAATCAAGATGGATGAGGTCACTATAGTGATACTCTAGAACAAGATTCTTAAGAGGGAGAACCCAGCTTCGAGTTCAAATGGTGGAAGCTCAGCTTTGTCAATTTTTGGAAGAGCAGGAGGTAGTAGATGGAGTGGTAGAGGATCGTGAGAAGAACGGTCCAGGTCGACGATGAGGGATCAAAGCAAGATCAGATGCTACAGGCACGATAAGTTGGGGCATCGAGTTAAGGATTGCCCATAACTCAAGGATTGGATGAAGGCTACTGGCCAGTAGTGATATAGAAAGCAGTGATGATGTCCTTCTGGTTACTAATGAGATATCTACTTCTTCCTCCTAGTGGATTATGGATTCTCCTAGTTCCCATCATGTACGTTGTAGAGAGAAGATGTTTAACTCCTTGAAGATCAGTGAGGGCATTGTGTTCCTACCAGATAGATCGAGCTGTGAGATCAAGGATAGTGGAATGGTCAACATAAAGCTCTATGATGGAATAATGAAGAAGTTGGATGAGGTCCGATACATACCAAGCTTTAAGATGAATCTAATCTCACTGAGTAGACTGGATTCGATCAGCTTTAGATGAAAAGCTAAAGGAGAAATTCTGAATGTCATGCATGATAGTAGGATGGTGCTAAGAGAAAGAAAGTATGGAGGACATTACCTCATGTTAGGGAGTCTAATGCGAGGTGGAGCTCCAGATGCAGATGGATCGGGCATAGGACGGGAGACTCGGGAGGATGACATGCGACATCGTAAGGTGAAGTTTCTATTATCGCAGGAGGCTATCCCGAGGAGATTTCAGATCAGGAGGATCACAGCAGTCGACGGAGGTGGGATCGAGTAGCCTGGCTCGACTCCCACATTTTTCCATCCATGAATAGCAGGAGAATGCCCCAGGGCATGGGGGCACTAGACGAACTCTTAAATAGATGGAGACCGAATATCAAGTCAAGATTAAGGAGTGCTTATAAAGGTACTTCCATAGAATAGTTTTCATAATTATATAATACTGATGGGGTTGATAGATAGAGCTGAATTTATAAGGACTTGGGAGCACTAAGGCGGAGATTGTGAGCTCAAGTATGGTGCTCTCAAGCCTTGAAAGGAGGTGGACAGAGAACAAGGAGCAAATGGAACCAACCATCAAAGAGCTTTAGCCAATGCTTTAGTTTAGCCAGCCCAAATCCTAAGAGAGCCAGCTCAAACAGAAGTCCAGAAAGTTTATCAGGCTAACACACTAGAAGGGCAACCTCAATTTCTATCAGAGTCAGCTCGAGTAGAAGTCGAGCTGGCTTAGATCCTGAGACAGCCGGCTCGAGCAGCAGAGTAGAGAGCAGTGATTCGGGCTCTCGCAGGAGACATCATAGTTGAGTTAGCCCAACTACTAACCAAGCCGGCTCGAGGTCCTAGGATTGGGTTTAATCCTAAGAACATAGGACCTTGGTTTGTGAGGTCCTAAGGGGCTAACCTATAGATTGGACTAGGGATTAGTCCAATGGGTATGTGCATGTGAGACATAGGTGTACATGAGCTCAAGAAGTGTATCACATTAGGTTAGCTAGGAAAGTTTTTTGGGTTGGGTCAATTTGACCAGGTATATATATACTCTGCATTAAGTTTGTAAATTAACACAAATGAAATACAAGCCCTTTACTTCCTAAAAACTCTCTCTTCCTCTTTCATTCTCCCTCTCCTCTCCTCATCCTAGGGTTTTCTAGGATTTGATTAGATAACCATCTATTTCCTCGGATCCTTATTGCTATTTCTGTAATCATTAAGTAGCAAGGATAGTTTTCAATAGATTGGTATCAGAGCAGCCATCTAGAACAATAGGAACAACATAATCGCATTAGGACAGGAGGAGAACCTCATCCTAATGACAATGAAGACCCTTACGAAGGATATGAAGGCCTCAGTTCTTAAATAAGAGGCTAACCTTGATAGGAATAGGAGGAGAATCGCATCCTAATTAACGAAGGTGAAGATCCTTATAAGGGATATGAAAGCCTTCAATTCTTAAATAAAAGGCTAACCTCCTTAAAAATAGGAGGAGAACCTTGTTCTAATGAGGATGAAGATCCTTATGAGGGATATGAAGACCTCGAATTCATAAATAGAAGGTTAACCTCATTAGGAATAAAAGGAGAACCTCATCTTAATAAGGGTGAAGATCCTTACAAGGAATATGAATAAAGAAATTGGAATAGGATCGACCTTATCGGATCAGGTCATGCAGCAGAATTTTAAAACTTTTATGCTACTAATCCAATCAGATATGAGAGTTCTTAAATTTAATTAGATTAATCTAAAATTAAAAATTAAATTATGGTATCTAATACCACCTATTTTGGATGAATAATTCATCCGTAGCGATAATCCTGATGCTGTCCGAGGTTCTGATGTTAGCCGTGCACATGTCCGACCTCTACCATCATCCACTTGGATTAGATCTGAAGATTTTTTCTTTCTGGATCTGATCTCAAAATATCAGATTTGGAACTTCTCTATGCACTTTCGATCTGATCTCAGGCAGCAAGTTGATCGTCAGACAAACGAGATCTCCTTGACTCGATCATTGCAATAGTAGCACTTCAACTCTTTGGGTGCTAATCCGTCCAACCCTTGGGCATGTAGAAGAGGGAGAGGAGGAGGGAGAGGAGGCATGAAGGAGTGACAGAGGGGCAGAGTGTGGGCATGGTGAGCTAGAATGGCCAAATAATTTGGCCAAAGGGTCTATTTATAGACTAACGAGAACCCTAGAGTCCTAGGGCTTTAAGCAAGTAATTTGCTTAAAGTAGAAGGACTGCCCTCTTATTTTCACGCCCCATCAAAATTAATTCTCCATTTTATCACACAAAATAGGAGAAAAGATGCCACCACCTTATCAAATAAAGTGGAGTTAGCGCAGAGCTTCTCTCTCTAAGAGAGTTTAAACTCTTTCAAAGAGTTTTGGTCTATTCAAACTCTTTGAATAGATATCCTCTCATGTTAATCCACTAGGGGCACATGCCAAGAGGGGCGTGCACCCTCCTCTTCCATGCAAAAATCACCTGGGGCATGCGCCCCAAGAGATATCCTAAGGGGCGTGCGCCTCCTCCCTTCTTTCCTGCAAAGACTGGGTCAAAGTGACCCTTGTCCTAACGCCCTTTACATTAGACCAGGACATGCCCTGATCTCATCAGGGCAAGTCTTGATTTAACCAGGACAAGATCCAGTCAGACCAACTAGGAAGTCTATAGGAGGAGAAAGCCAGGTCCAATCATGTGCTAGCATGATTTTGTTGAACCTGATTGAATCTAATCTAAATCTATCGAACCATATTGGTCCAATTAATGATATCTAGATCCAAATCCTTATTTGTGTGATCAGTTAGGTTCAATTTTATATGGTAATAGGATATGTCATGATCTCTGTTATCAACATCATTGAAACATCTTTCGATGGACCAGAACACTTCTAATTCGCTCAATTAGAATTATCGATCATCAAAATAATTCTAATTGATTTCAAAATCAACTAGTGATACCTAGCAGTATGTGGTGGCAATCCATCAGGAACCTCTCGGTGTAGCTAACTGTATGATTAGATTCTTCTATCATGAGCCTCGACAAGATCTAGGTCAAGGTAAACTCGTTAGATCCAACACCTATCATATGAATGAATCATTCGATTCGAGTCCAATGTAAAATCTTAATAAAAAGTCTTTCTACTACCATAGCAATGAGCTTTAGGACTCGATCTCATGATCATCATATGACTACTCTTTATCTACCAAGATTGATAGATCCCATCTTGGTGCAATCTAATTTCTACAATGAACATGCTATAGCCAATATACACCTTTGGATTTCAAATGATTAAGAGATCGAGTTATGGTGTAGTCAAACTATAACATACTCAAGGTAAACTATCGATGCACCTTAGGTCAAAGAACCAATCACATGACTGTAGCATCGATCTAGTCATCGATGAGAAGGAGGACTCTCTTATGACTGCTCGAGGTGATCACGCTCATTGCCCTTATTCTCAATAAATATCTATACTCTCACTCTGATGTCTCCACATCATAGACTTAAGATACATCTATCTTAAGAAAGCGATCATACACTAATCTTTTGGATTGATCACTATCCTTATGATGATCCTACGATCGGAAGTAGTTTATGAGTTAATTATAATAACACATGCCTTAAATTTTCAACTCTTGAGAATATATATTATCATGTCCATTAACTCAATAGATGTATCACAGATACTTTATATACAAATATGATAGAAAAAATAATTCTTTTATTAATTATAAATCAAAATTATAAAAGTGCTCCTAGAAAGTATTTATAAGTATTGGCCAATCTAGCTTCTGGGGCACACATCTAACAAACTCTTACTTGACCTAAAGCTAATTAGTTAAAAATCTAAGTCCTATCTTCTCAAGATGGGCTTTGATCTTCTACTGGCTCAAAAGCTTCATTAGTGGGTTAGTATATTGTCTACAGTGTTGACTCTCTTGACTTTGACGTATCCCTTCTTGAGGTAATCATGGATGAGATGAAACCACCACTTGATGTGCTTGAACTTCTAGTGAAACCTCGGCTCCTTAGCTAGGACTATGATGCCATTATTATCGTAGTACAGAGGGCCAGCATCTAATGGCATCACTCCAAGCTCTATAACGAACTTCTTGAACTAGAACACTTTCTTCGTAGCTTCCGAGGCAGCGATGTAGTCTGCTTCCATGGTGGAGTCAGCTATCACTATCTGCTTGGAATTCTTCCAGCTTACAGCACCACCATTGTATAGGAATAGACTTTCAGATGTTGACTTTCAATTATCTATATCAGACATAAAGTCTAAGTTTGTATATCTCTGGACTTAGAGTTTTTCATTACTAAAGATCAGAAACATATCCTTAGTCCTTCATGAAGGAACCAGATCTAGGGTTTCATAGGTAGATCTTGAAACTTTTTCAAGATCTTACAGCGAAAGACTTAAATAAATCTAAAATTTATTTAAATAATCATGTAAACACCTAGATCTTAGATCTATTATGTGATTAAGATATGACTTAAATAAAAAATTAAAATCAAATAAGAAAGAAAAAAGTTGATCAAATCAACCTAGATCTACACTACATCAAATACAGGTATGAAGTTTATAGATCAAATATATTACCTGAGCAAGTTTAGATGTTCTAACTTACTGATCTAGGCTTGAGGATAAAGTCACGAGCCGCACATGCATCTGGCCTCTAGGAGTCATCCACACGAGCCTACGATCTTTGATCTGAAGTTCGATGCAAGAAATCAGCATAGCATGCTAGTACTGTGCTGATCCTTCTTTGACAGTCGATCTAATGCTTCCTTCTCAAAATTTAGACTCTCCAAAATATGAGAAGGAAGATGAGAGTTTTTTGATCTGAGACTCTCTCAAAAAAAAACTCAAAAGAAATGAGGACAGATTGAAAATAAAACATCCCTAGAAGAAGACCCTCTTCTTCTTCTCTTTTCTCTCACCTAGACACCTAGTTTGATGCCTATGGAACCCCCATGCCCAAGGATCCTCTTCCTCTAATTTCTACACAACCCAAACCTATCCCAAATCTCTATATTCCATAAAAAAATTAGAACAAAATTCATCCAATAAATAGGGAAAAAGAAGAGTCCAAGTTAGGTCAAATTTTTAAACTAGGAATATCCAAACATGGAAAGTTGTTGGGGCACCTAACTCTTGGGTGCCTTGGGTGCCTCCTCCATAATTTTTGGCATGGGCCAGCAAGGAAGGGTGCACAAAAAAGGAGATTATTTTCATGGAATAAGAGAAGAATTAATTAAAATAGGGGGCGGCACTCAAGGAAAGATGTTTTGGTCAACAAGGATTCTATCTCATAGAATTCCAAGCAAAACCAATTCCTTCTTTGACTTGGTCTTCCACCTAACTTTCATATATGACTTGGAGGGAGAGAAGGGGCATGAAAATCAGGAAGAAATGGATTTTTCATGAAAATTATCTAAAAAATAGGTATGGAGGGCGTTTGGATCAAGGTGGCGCAAGGAGATAGGGAGTCCTAGTCACACTAGGACTCCTATTTTGACTTGGTCAAACAAGATCTTTTAACCAAATAAAATCAAGATTAAACCAACCCAATTAAATAAGACCCTAATCTATTTAAGAACTTAATTAAATTAAATTATATTATATTTAATTTTAATTTATTTTCTAATTAATATTAAAAAATTGGGTTAATCCGAGTCCTAGTTAGACTAGGACTAGTTCTTCCTTGCACTTGGCTTATCCAATAAACCAATTGGACTTGATCTAATCAAGCCCAAATTAAATTATATTTAATTAGACTTAATCTTAACCTATTGGCTTAATCAAATTAAGTCAATTAGTAATCCAATTTTTAATCGATCCTCCTGCAATACTTGCACTAGATTAAATACCAATCGTATTGATTGTTTTACCCTAGAATGATTCTTAATCATTGATCAACCATCCGATCAGATCATAAGCTCTAATATGTGTGACCTTATAGATCTGAACCTAAGTTAGTAGCACAGAAATAAATTTTTGTATCAATCAAAGTGACCATCTAGCATTGATATCCGACGGTCGGATAGGTGAAGGTGTAGAACACCATCCATAGAACCCATGCGGATATAATTTTCATATAATTCATCCCCTTGACCACAATGCTCATAGGATACATCAGAGTTCAACTATCAACTCTGATCAGGTTGTCCACGTTGTATTTCAAAATATCAAATCCATCTGATGGATTATCCTAGCCAAGGTTTTGCTATGTTGAAATATAATGATACATTCTTCTCCAACTCTTGGAGTGGATAATTCCATCTTGATCATACTTTGACTTTGCAAGTACTTGACTATGCCCAAAAGCCTTCCATTGCTGAATTAGAAATTCAGTTAGATCGGTACCAAAGCACAGTGAGTTGCTTGCAAGTCACTAAGATGATCTTAGGTCTAAGGGATACTTACACCTATATCACATTAGAGATATTTTCGACAGTAGAATGCTCTGGAGTTGGTCACGTTCAATGATGATGTATCCATACATCTCACCTGTATGTCATACCAGTGTCTCCATACACCTTGGTTAGGTGGACAACCAACCTATATGGCATATAGCGATCTATGCTCGATAAATGCTGTCATCCTAATTAACAGTCTATCATTTGGTTGTGAACAAATTTAAGGACTAATCAATAAATCCTCTTTTTATCAAAACTAAATAGTCCTAAGGACTTCATCACAACAATGGAGTTCATTAGAAGATATAAACTTAGGATGTAAAAAGATGCCAAAATATTTTTCATTAACTAATAAATCAATTATAATATCTCAACCATCAACAGGCTGATGATTGGCTTTGGAATATAATTTCCAACTACTCCCACTTGTTCTAAAGCCACTCTGAAGGGGAAATCCTAATTTTCTGGGTCAGGTTCATTCAAATCTGATTGGATCAAGAGGCATATTTTAAAAATTTTCTCTCAAATCTAAATCATATCTAACATTTCTTTGATCTAATTTTATGATCTGATAAATAAAAAAATTAAATTAAATTAAATCTAAATTAGTTTTATCTTGATATGGGTAATCCGATTATCCATTAATGATCTTGTTGATTGCCTGAGGTTCTGGATTTAGCCACGCAAGCACCTAACCTCTACCGATATCCACTCAAGCTGGATCTGAAGATTTTCTCCTTCTTTATCATATCTCCAAAAATCAGATCTGGATCTGATTTGGAGACTCTTCAAAACTCCTTCTGAAGATCAGCAGTTGTCTCTACAGCAGTGCTGCCTTCTTTCTTTCTCGTCAGCCTTTTTTTGCCTAAATCACACTAATCTAAAGGCCCAACTTTCATAGGCATGGAGAGGAGAGAGAGGATCAGAAAGGTGGTATAAGGAGGGAGAGGGGCAGCCTTGGGGCATGGCTAGGAGAAAGCTCTATCAAAGTTGGGCGCAGACAGGTCTTTATATAGACCCTGCAACGCCACGTAGTGCCACAGCACCCTGCCCAATCACGTTGCTTCGTGCAATCAGATCTAAATTTTATTGATGGGATGACATCACTTGATCCAATCAGATGAGAGACCCATAGATTCATCCTTAGATGGCGCCTAAGATTGATCAAAGTCTATAGGTAAGGGTCACTTAGTTTGAATCCAAGAAGCAACCTAGAGTCCCATCCGTATGGGACTCCAGGCATCCCTATCTATGGGCGCACTCCATCCTAGGCGTGCACCCCCTCCTTTTTAAATTCCAGTAAGGGGACAAGCCCCTATCTACTCTTCAATAAGTGCATGACACATGGGCAGATGTCCAAGAGTCAAAGGTCAATGTTTGACCAAAGTCAAAGGACAAGAATTAGCAGGTGACGAAAAATGGTAGGTGTTGTCTCAAATTTATCTCATAAATTAAGACAACCCTTTTTGAGCTAGACAAGCTCTAGTTAGACCAGGTAAAGGTACCTGAGTGAGCACAAACTCATTTGGCTCAGTCGAGACAACTTTTAATGATAGAAAAAAGATAATGTTAGGTTCAATCGTGTGTTAGCATGATTTTCTTAAACCTAATTGAATCTAATTCAAATCAATTGAACTGGGTTAGTTCAATTGATGATATCCAGATTCCAAACCCTTATTTGTGTGACCCAGTTAGGTTCAGTTCTATATGGTAATGGGATATGTCATGATCTCTATCATCGACATCATCGAAACTCCTTTCGATGGATCAGAACTCTTCTGATTCGAACAGCTAGAATGATCGATCATCTAAATCATTCTAATTGCTCCCAAAATCCACCAGTGACACCTAGCAGTATATGGTGGCAACCCATCAGAGCTAAAAATGCGAACCTCTTGGTGCAGCTACCTTGTGTGATTAAGTTCTTCTATCTTGAGCCCCGATCAGATTAGGGTTAAGGTGAACTCGTCAAACCCTAATTTCTATCATATGATTTAATCATTCGATTCAAGTCCGATGTGAAAAACCTTAAATAGAAACTCTTTCTATTATTTCACTCTCTGCCATGGCCATGGGCTTCTGGACTTGATTCTCATGATCATCATAGGGCTGCTCCTCTACCACCGAGGTAGATAGATTCCATCTTGATGCAATCCAGTTCCTACAATGAACATGCTATAGCCAACATACACCTCAGGATTCCGAATGGCTAGGAGACCGAGTCATGGTGTAGTCAAACTATAACACCCTCAAGGTGAACTGCCGATGCACCTCAGGTCAAAGAACCAGACACACCACTGCAGCATCGAGTCAGTCATTCGACGAGAAGGTAGACTTCCTAATGACTACTCGAGGTGGTCACGCTCAGTGCCCTCGTTCTCTAACGAGTACCTGTACTCTCGCTTCGGTGTCTCCACACCATAGACTCAAGACTCATCTACTATAAGAGAAGCGATTGTACACCTAACCTTTTGGATCAATCACCATCCTCATGATGATCCTATGGTCAGGAGCATTTTATGAGTTAATAATGATTATTCATGTCTTAAATTTTCAACTCTTGAAAATATGAATTATCATTACCATTAACTCAAAGGATGTATCACAGACACTAAATACACATATGTGATAGAAAATAACCCATTTTATTGATTTATAGTCAAAATTATAATTTTTGCCCTTAGAAGTGTATTACAAGTGTCAGCCAATTCTGGCTTCTAGGGCACACATATATCTAACAATCTCCCACTTGATCCTAAAGCCAATTGGCTACAAGTCTAAGTCCCATCTTCTCAAGGTGGGCTTCGATCTTTTGCTGGCCCAATGGCTTTGTAAGTGGGTCTGCCGCATTGTCTGCGGAGTTGACTCTCTTGACCTCGACGTAACCCTTCTCGAGGTAATCGTGGATGAGGTGGTATCGCCGCTCAATGTGCTTGGATTTTTGGTGAGACCTCGGCTCCTTAGCAAGGGCTATGGCACCATTGTTGTCGCAGTATAGAGGAATGGCATCTGATGGCATTCACTTCGATTCTCTGCAGCAAACTTCTTGTACCAGAATGCTTCCTTTCGCAGCTTCTGATGCAGCGATATATTCTGCTTCCATGGTGGAATCTGCTATCACTGTTTGCTTGAAACTTTCCAACTGACAGCACCACCATTGCACACAAATAGACTCCCAGATGTCGACTTTCGATCATCTACATCGGACATAAATTCGAGTCTGTATATCCCTGGACTTGGAGTTCTCCATTACCAAAGACCAACATCATATCCTTAGTTCTTCTTAAGTACTTAAGGATACATTTCACAGAAGTCCAGTGTTCTTCACCTGGATTTGACTGATATCTGCTTGTGACACTCACAGCATGGGCTATATCAGGTCGTGTACATAACATGGCATACATGAGGCTCCCTATTGCTGAAGCATAAGGGATCTTGCTCATGCATTCTATTTCCTCAGGTGTGCTAGGGCACATCTTCTTGGAAAGATGAATGCCATGTCTGAAGGGTATTATACTAAACCCCTCTTAGAGTTTTCCATACTAAACCTCTTTAGTACTTCCTCTATGTACATCTTCTGTGAAAGTCCTAGCATCCTATTTCGGTCTATCCTCTATAGACCTTAATTCCTAGAATAAAGGATGCTTCTCCTAGGTCTTTCATGGAGAATTCTTTAGATAACCACATTTTAACTATGTCGTCAACATGGGAATATCATTCCCAATAAGGAGGATGTCATCCACGTACAATACGAGGAAGACAACAGCGCTCCCACTGACCTTTTTGAAGACACATGGTTCCTCCTCATTTTTGATGAAATCAAACATTTTGATCACATCATTAAAACGAGTGTTCCAGCTCCGAGATGCTTGCTTAAGTCCATATATGGACCTTTGCAGCTTGCAAACCTTGTGATCATCATCACTGGATGTGAAACCTAGCGGCTGTTCCATATAGATATCTTCCTCAAGATATCCATTTAAGAATGCCATTTTCACATCCATTTGCCATATTTCATAATCGAAATAGGCTGCAATAGCAAGCAATGTGCGGATGGATTTTAGCATAGCTACTGGCGAAAAGGTATCCTGATAGTCAATGCCTTCACATTGACTATAACCTTTTGCCACTAATCTAGCCTTGAATGTCTCCACATTCCCATCTGCACCAATCTTTCTCTTGAAGATCCATTTACACCCAATAGGTACTATACCTTCTGGTGGATCTACCAAGGTCCAGACTTGGTTTGAGTGCATCGAGTCAATTTCTGACTTCATTGCCTCTAACCATTTCTCAGAGTCGATATCTGATATCGCCTCGTTATAGGTTTTGGGATCATCACCATGAACCCCATTACCTACGAGGAAAATTTTCTCTACATCCTCTGAAATAGTACCTAAGTACCTTCTCAGGGGGATGGAAAAATTCTTTTCGATCTACGAGGTGGAGGAGGTAGTGTATGGATTGGCTTAACCTGATTTGGTTCCATTTGGTCCTTAGCTCGTTGCTCTTGTGAGACTTTCTCATCGAGCTTGATCTGCTTTCCAATGCCGCTATCTTGAATAAACTATTTTTCAAGAAAGATGGCATGTCGACTCACAATCACATTGTGATCTTCTGGAATGTAGAAATAATATCCTAATGACTCTTTAGGATATCCTATGAATCGAGCTCTAAAGGACCTAAAGTCTAACTTGTCCGCTTGTTGTCTTTTGACATGAGCCGGACAACCCCAAATTCTGAGATGACTCAGACTTGGTTTCTTACCATGCCATATCTCATACGGTGTGGTAGGAACGGATTTTAGAAGGAAACCCTATTCAGTAAGTATATTGCAGTTAACAAACAGTATCCCCAAAAAAAATCAGGAAGGTCTGTGAAGCTCATCATGGATCGGACCATATCTAATAGGGTCCGATTCCTCCATTCTGAAACCTCGTTGAGTTGAGGTGTTCCTGGTGGAGTCCATTGAGAGACTATGCCATTTTTCTTGAGATAGTCTAGGAATTTTCGACTAAGGTATTCACCTCCTCGATCTGATCGAAGAACCTTAATGGGTTTTTCTAGTTTGCTTTTCTACTTCATGTCTGAATTCTTTGAACTTTTCAAAAGCTTCAGACTTGTGTCTCATAAGATACACATACCCATACCTAGATAAATCATCGGTAAAGGTTATGAAGTAGACAAAGTTGCCTCTAGCCGGCACATCAAATGGGCCGCACACATCAGTATGTACTAGGGCAAGAAGATCCGTGGCCCTTTCCCCATGTCCTACAAAAGGGAGCTTAGTCATTTTGCCATGAAGACAGGATTCACAAATTGGATATGACTCGAAAGTCAATGGACTCAATAGCCCAATTTTCTCCAATTTGTTAATCCTATCTTCTGCTATATGACCTAATCTTAGGTGCCATAGATACCTATCATTTGGACTATCCCTAGGTCATTTTGATTTTATGGCATTCACATTTTGCTCGAAAATTAAAAATAGATACATCAACATGTAACTGATAAAGACCTGTTAATAAGGAAACCACTTGCAATTTTATTTCTTTCATAAAGAATGTTACAATGGTCCTTAAGAAAACTAATTACATAGCCTTCTAATGCAAGGCAAGAAATAGAAATCAAATTTCTGCTTGCTGCAGGCACATAATAACAGTCTTTTAATACTAAGTCTAAATCAGATGGTAGTCGAAGAGGGTATGTTTCCCATGGCCACGGCAGCAACTCTTGCTCCATTTTCGACATGCAGGATCATCTCACCATCCCTCAGCCTCCTGCTATCCTCAAGATCCTGCATAGAAGTGCACAAGTGAGCACTAGAACCAGAGTCAAGCACCCAACTGGATGCAGAAGAAATCATAAGGTTAGACTCAATAACGAGCATACCTCCAGAAGGACCTGCCTTCCTTCTTTAGGATGGCCAGGTAAGTAGGGCAGTTCCTGCTTTCAGTGGCCATCATTGTTGCAATGGAAATACTTTTCTTTGTCAGCGGCCTTCTTCTTCAGCTCTGCCTTTTTCTTCTTTCCTCCTTCCACCTTTCTGCTTTTTCATAGACTTCTTCTTCTTTCCAAAAGACTTTCTCTTGGAAGAAGTCCATTCCATAGCAAGCACTGAGCCTTTAGAACCTTTCATGGAAAGCTCAGCGGTAACCAGCATGTTCATAAGTTCGGCCAAAGAAGTTTTGAAGTTTATGCATATGGTAGTTCATGATGAACTGCCCATACGCATCAGTCAAGGATTGCAGAATTATATCATTCTACAGATCCAAGTCCAACCTCACTCCGAGCTTCTCAAGCTCTTCCAATGTCCTTGATCATCATCAGACAATGATCTTGGACTGACTGCCCATCACGCATCTTAGCCTTGAACAGTCATTTAGTGACTTGATACTTGGCTGCGCGACTCTGTTCACCAAACATCTCCTATAGGTGAGCCAACATTTGGCGAGCAGTCCTGATATCTTCATGTTGGTGCTGAAGCTCATCAGACATCGAGCCCAACATGTAGTATCTGGCCTTATTATCTTCGTCTGTCCACTTATCCAGAGATGCTCTCTGTTCAGTGGATGGATGAGCTGGTAAGGTGGGAGGGTCCTGGATCCAATACATGAGTTAACTTCTTAGAACCCAAAATGATTTTGAAGTTTCGGAGCCAATTCTTGTAATTTGGTCCGATCAGTCTATGGGTGTCCAGGATTCGTGCTAGTGGGTTGGATGCAGACATTTTTCTATAGAGAGTCAAAGTTTCTAGTTAGATATTGTAATTAAGACTTAACCAATTTATTTAAAAATTTTATTTTTAAATAAATTAGCTTCCACTATTTTCTTGGATCCCTACACTCCTCTCTGTAGAGATGCAAAAATCTCCATGATTACTGATTTCTAGTGGGTGGTGCGGTCCCACCAACTGACTCATCACCTCACCTAACAGTTATTGGTGATGGGTTAGCCAATGAGTGAACAACTCTTGTTCAATGATTCTCTAATCATGATGCACCCAAACTTGATCTCTAATTCATGAATCTCACCGTGTCTGGAATATTGATCCACTCCTTAGTTAAGTCAGACCCACCATTTGCACATAGATTGGATTTCTAATTGAGTCTCTCACCGTATCCAAAATATTGAGCCCAATTCATCCTCCAGTCCGTAGCATCCAATGCCTAATAGACATGGTTGCATCTTTCTCGGTGCAACTGAGCCACTGTAATCAGTCGAGAACAATCAACCTCGGAAAGGGCCTGCACATCTACAATGGTGGAAGACCTTAGACTTAATCTTTTCTTAGGGAGATTTGATTTAGGTCTCATTAAACTAGACTTGACATAGTCATAACCATTATGACTAACCTAGTGGCATGGGTTAGCTCGGATTATTGACCACCTCAGATCAGAACTGAGTCAACAAACATGGCCAGGTAAGTGAGATCGGTGGAAGGGATATGCCATTAACTCGACAAGAATGCATTCGAGTCGAGTAGCTCCCAATTAAAAATCAGTCGATCGTATCTGCCAAACTTACCTTAGACACCAAATTATTGAGCCAGAACCAATCGGGTTAGCCTACAATCCAGACTCTAACCACTGAGCCTAATTAGGTCTTAGCTTGATCGATCACTCACGTGACTCGATCTTGACCCAGACTTAATCCTATTAGGCTGGTCAATTTAAGCATTGTTGATCCCATCTAACCAACTCTTGATTCGGTTTGATCAACCGCTAGACCTAATTGAGCTACCCAAGCCCGAACCCAATTTTATGAATATGTCTTAGATCTAAAATTCTCAATTTTAGACCTAATTGATATTTCATAATCTTAATTCTTAATTAAGTTTAGGGTTCTTAAACAAAACATGTAAATAAGATCCTAGGGTTTCAGGATCTAGGGTTTTGCAGAAAGTAAGTTTTTCAATTTTTGATTAAGGACGAACGCGCAGCACCCCTACACATCATAAGAACACCCCATCGAATGGGAGGAGAGGGTCTTTAAAGCCCTACTTTGTTCTTATGATCGGACGGCCAAGGGAACGCCTTAATCAGAATACAACTAATCTACAAAAACTAATTAGATCTAAGCATATATCTCATATAAAAAATTAGATCTAATTAAAATATGTTTTGTATATATCACATATATCATGCATGCATGTTTTTCAGATCTAAATTATCTCATAATCATCTAAAAAATTAAATTTAAATTTGATCTTATCAAATAAAATTTAATCTAGACCTATTTGTAGAACTATTCTACAACTAGTCTAAACATGCAACTATCATATCTCATATGAACAAATTAAATTTTAATTTTATTTTCTATTTTTAGATCTGATTATAATATTTATAATATCAAAAAATAGAAAATAAATAGATCTAAAAATTATACTTTTAATCAAATAAAAATTATGATTCAATACTAGACTACACATAGAATAATTCTATTCCTAGTCTAGTTATGTATCTCATACATATTAGATCTAGATTAATTAATTTTAATTTTTTTAATTTTTTGATTTTAGATCTAATCATATCTCATGTGATATCTAAAATTACTAATTAATTAGATTAAATCAGATCTAAAAAAAAAAATTTATAAGAACCTGGCTCTGATACCAGTTGAAGGAAAATCCTGATTTTCCTGGGTCAGGTTCGTTCAGATCTGATTGGATCCGAGAGCGATTCACAGACGACATAGCCTTGAATTGAGTAGGAACATACAGATCACTTCACAAAAAACAGGACTTCATCTATTATTGCTTAAAAGAGAGGATCAGAGTGATCTAATTTATATATGTCCTCATTATACACACACGATACACAGATCTACATTTCTGTCAGGCATTTTATCCAATAATCACCGAAGCATCTTCAATATAATCCTTATTGAATCATCCGGCATTATTTCAGACTCTAAGGTTTGAATTTTTATAATCCATTAAATTGGGTCTCGAAAAATATTTTATAGAAAGATAATACTTAGAAATTTAAATATTTATGATTTGATATCTTATAAAAGCATATCAATGAATAATATTATAATCATAGAATTAATAAATGATACTAAGAACTATTCTAATCTTAAATTTTAGGAAAGAAAAAATCAAGGGTAAAATTAATGACACACAATCATATCAAACCACAATATAAATAATCTCATAATAAAAACTGTTTAAATAAAGGAAATATTAAATAGGTAATTCTTATTTGGCTAAACAAGACCTCTTAATATAGATATTATCACATTAACATACTATTATATGTATGATCATAGATAATAAAAAAATTACCATTTAATATATCTAATGATCAGAATAATAATTTTATTTATAAAATCAAATAAATTGGATAGTTAACAAATCATAACACTACCTTCTGTTCTATTTTATCCCTAGAATTCTAGAACCTATTAATCAAATTTTTAAAGTTAGTTTTTTGGATCTAATTGTTCACATAATAAAAAATTCTTATAGAGTTCCAGCAAAATTAATTTAATTTTTTCTAATTAGATCTTGACATATCTTAATTCTTATTTATGTGACACTAAACCATTTTATTTTCTTAACTAAAATAAATTTATAATTGTCAAACACTTATAGAACCTGCTAGATACACAATTTGAAGGAAAAATCTGATTTTCTGGAAGTCAGAGTTCGTTCAAGATCCGATTAGATCGAGTTATTCAAACAGAAATTTTTTTTTCTTTTGATCTAGAATATCTAATATTTTTTAGATCTAATTTTATTTTAATAATTAAAATAAAATTAATTAAATTAAATTTAAATTTAATTACCTTGATATGGTAATCGTATTACTCGTGATGATCGTGTGATTGTCGAAGTTCTGGAATCTAGCCATGCCACGGCCTGGCCTTATCAGTATCCACTCAGACTGATCTGGAAGTCCTCTTCTTTCTCTTTTTTCATATTAAATTAGATCTGGATCTAATTGGAGGATCTTCAAAAACTTTCTTAAAAGATGCAGCGAGTATACCTCTATGCAAGCAGTGCGCCTTCTTCTTTCTCGTCAGCCTTTCTCTCATCTGGATGCCCAACCAAGGTCTAAAACACTTTTTGGATGTGGAGAGGAGAAGGGAGAAGTGGGTTTAGCGATAGAGAGAGGGGAAGGTAGCCTTGGGATGGATTTAATTTTTCAATCATAATTGAGTTGGGCGTAGGGTTCATTTATAAGACTGGTCTTGTGAATCCAAACTCCTCTCTTACCCAACCAATCATAACTCTTTATGAAATTAGGATTCTAAAATTGATTGGTGGGAATAAGTCCTCCTAAAATCCTCCTTAGAGGGTGCCTTAAGCAAGTCAAAGTGGTTCTTAGGAGAAGAATTCTAAAATTCGAAATCCAAAAAGGAGAGATGAGTCCCTGTCCAACCAGGGACTCCTTGGTGTCCTCCAAACTTAGGCACACTAACGCCAAAGGTGGCATGTGCCCTCACATCCTTTCTAGGTTTGTGGTAGAAGGGACAGGTCTCCCCACCCGAGCTTCTCCAATATGCATGACACATGACAGAAGTCAAAGTGTCAAATGGTCAATCAGCGTTTGACTAGTCAAAGACTCAACTTTTGCCAAAGTCAAAGGATGAGGAAATGGTAGGTGATCAAAATGGTAGTTGGTGGTGTGAGTCTGATAGAGTATTTATGTTAGGATAGTCAAATTATAAATTTTATCCCTAGAAGTGCATTATAAGTGTCAGTCAATTCTGGCTTCTAGGGCACATATATCTAACAAATCTGATCTACTCACTTTCATAAATAAATTTTTTAAAATTATTAGGTCCCTAAAATGAAATAGTTATATGATAACTAGATCATAGCCTCCCATTAAAGTGGATGATAATGGGTCCATCAGTTGGATAACCATTGGAGGCCTAAAGGCCTGGTGCTTATTGGTTGATGAAATTATCATTCATTATATGATCTCTTTGATACATCTTTCTAAATGGTGGTCAGATGGGCTAACCAAAGTTAGACCTAATAATTCATTGATTAGATGGGTTAAGTATGGTAATGTTAATGGTTGGACCTAACTGGATCCTTTTCTGAGAAGGCCAAAGCCAACTGATCAGGGGCTGGGGCAAAATTTAATTACTAGAAATTATTTGAAGAAATAATTGATTATGAACCTATCCTTAGATGTACATGGATTAGCCAACTAAAGTTGGGCTCATGTGCAGTCAATGTGAATTCTAGTACCCACTAAGAAAT
>QRFJ01000894.1:147846-167446 GCA_006176705.1 Cocos nucifera | reverse complement strand
GGACAACAGACATATTTTTAAAAAATTTTCTTTTTAGATCAAATCAGAATCTAAATTTTTTAGATCTAATTTTATGATCTATAATAAAAAAATTAAATTAAATTAAAATTAAATTTAAATTATTTTATCTTATATGGATAAATCTGATTACCGTTGATGATCTGTTGATTGTCTGAAGTTCTGGATCTAGCCATGCCAGCGCCTGGCCTTTACGATATCCACTCGAGGCTGGAATCTGGAGATCTTTCTTTCTTTTTTTTTTTTCAAAAATTAGATCTGATCTAATTTGGAGGATCTCAAAACTCTTCTAAGATCAGAGTTCTCTCAGAGTGCTGCCTTCTTCCTTTCTCGTCAGCCTTTATCTTGCCTAATCGCACAAATGAGGCCCAACTTCCTTGCATGGAGAGGAGAGAGAGACACTAAAAGGTGGCATGGAGAGAAGGGGGGCAGCTTGGGCATGGCCTAGGGAAGCTCTATCAGTTGGCGTAGATAGGGTTTTTATAGACCCTCTGCGCCACGCAGTTGCCACATCACCCCCGACCAATCATGGCTTTGTGCAATCAGATCTAAATCTGATAGATGGGATGACATCACTGATCCAATCAAATGAGAGATCCATAGATTCATCCTAAGGTGGCACCTTAAGACTGGTCAAAGGTCTAAGGTGAGTCACCTAGTTTGAAATCCAAGAAGCAACCTGGAGTCCCATCCGTACGGACTCCAGTTATCCCTATCCTTGTGCGCATGCCATCCTAGGCGTACGCCCCCTCCTTTACCAATTCAGTAAGAGGACGCCCATCTACTCTCTAGTGTATTGACACATGGGCAGATGTAAGGTCAAAGGTCAATATTTGACCAAATGTCGAAAGGATAGATTAGCAGATGATGGAAAATGGAAGGTGTTTCTCAAATTTATCTCATAAATTAAGACAACCCTTTTCTAACTAGACAAAGCTCCAATCGACCAGTAAAGTACCTGAGTGAGCACACTCATTTGGCATCAGTCGAGAAACTTTAATGATAGAAAAAGAGAATTAGGTTCAATCTGTGCTAGACATTGATTTTCTGAATCCTAATTAATCTTAATTCAAATCAATTAACTGGGTTAGTTTCAATTGATATATCCAGATAAACCCTTTGTTTGTTGATCCTAATTAATTTAGTTCTATATGTAATGAGATATGTCATGATCTCATCATCGACATCATCAAACTCTTTCGATGGATCAGAACTCTTCTGATTTGACAAACTAGAATGATCGATCATCTAATCATTCTAATTCTTCCAAAATCCAAGTGACACCTAGCAGTATATGTGGCAACCATGAACTAAAATGAACCTCTCGGTGCAGTACTTGTGTGATTAAGTTCTTCTATCTTGAGCCCGATCGATTAGGGTTAAGGTAACTCGTCAAACCCTAATTCATCATATGAATTTAATCATTTGATTCAAGTCGATGTAAAACCTTAATATGAAATCTTTCTATTATTTACTCTCTGCCATGGCCATGGGCTTATGAACTTGATTCTCATGATCATCATAGGGCTGACTCCTCATCCATCCGAGGTAGATAGATTCCATCTTGGTGCAATCCAATTTCTACAATGAACATGCTATAGCAACATCACACTAAGGTTCGAATGGCTAAGAAAGAGTCATGGTTAGTCAAACTATAACACCTCAAGGTGAACCACGATGCACCTAGATCAAAGAACCAGAAACACCACTAAGCTTCGAGTCAGTCATTGAGAGAAAGGTAGACTTCCTAATGACTCTCGAGGTGGTCACGCTCAGTGCCCTCGTTCTCTAACGAGTACCTATACTCTCTCTTGGTGTCTCTACACCATAGACTCAAGACTCATCTACTATAAAACGATTGTACACCAACCTTCGGATCAATCACCATCCTCATAATGATCCTACGTCAGGAGCATTTTATGAGTTAATAATGAAAATTCATTTCTTAAATTTTCAACTTTAAAATAAGAATCTATCATTACCATTAACTCAAGAGATGTATACAGACACTAAATACACATATGTGATAGAAAAAACCATTTTATTATTTATAGTCAAAATTATAATTTTAACTTTAGAAGTGATATAAAGTGTCAGCTAATTCTGCTTCTAGGGCACACATATCTAACAATTCTGGCTTTGGAATATAATTTTCCCATTCTACTTTCCCTTGTCTAAAGCCACTCAGCATAGTATCTAATATCCATCATTTCGAACTTAGGTTGTCAAAACTCCTTGATTGCCAGGGCTTTAGTGAAGGGGTCGACTAGGGTTCTTCTTTCTATCAATCTTCTGAAGGTCGACGTCACCATGATCCACGATCTCACGGACAAATGGAAATGCAGCACAGAATAATGCTTTGTTCGCTGTGTTGCCTTCGGTCCTTTGCTTAAGCTATTGGTGCAGTTGCTACATAGTAGAGCGGAGTAAGCATCAGATGGAGGATGCTTACTCCAGCCTCGATGATGAAACTTCTCCAGCCACATTTAGCTTTCTTTGCGTGCATCTGATGCCGCCATATACTTCTGCTAACGCAAAACAGAGTCAGCCACTGTATGCTGTTTGAAACTTTTCTAGCAGATTGCTCCCCATTTAAAAGTAAAGATATATCCTGACAGTACTTTTACTTATATCATAATCAGATTGAAAGCCTAAAGTCTGTAAAACCCTACAGCCTTCAATCTGACTCCCATAAACCAACCATTGGTCCTTAGTATTTCTTAATATACTTAAGATGATTTTACCACACCTCAATGATTTTCCTCTAAGGTCAGACTGGTATCTACTCACTTACTCTAGTGAGTAATTGCCACATCTGATCTCATACATATCATTACATACTATAATTAGACCCCACTGTCGAAGCATATCGAAATTTCCTACTCATACGACTCTCTCTCTTTCCAGGAGTTGTCAGAAATCCTTCTTAGAGAGAAAAATTTTTTGGCCTATTGGAAGATAGCCTTTTTTGAAATGTTTTCATGGCCAAAACCTCTTCAGACAGTTTTTATGTACGTGGATTGGGATATACAAGCATCCCTTTTAGATCTATCCCTATAGATCTTCATTCCTAGGATGTAGGATGCTTCACCTAAGTCCTTCATGGAGAACTGTAATTGAAATCAGACTTTTATTCCTTTATAGTATGGGGATTGTACATCCGATTTAAGAGAAGAATATCGTCTATGTACAAAATAAGAAATACCACATACTGGACGCATTTTGCCCATTTATACAATATAGGATTCTTCTCCATTCTAGGATAATTTCTTGAATTAGAGATAGAGGCTACCAATTCGAATAAAATAGTGAAAAAAATCTTTTGATTAAAATCTAAATCTTTAGGTTTAATGAATCAATTACTAATTAGATTTTGGTTTTCCTCTGTGCAGACATGGCCACTTTTCTATCGCTTCGATCATTGTTGGATAATGATAAATTGGTGGGATCCAACTTCGGTAGCTGGTACCGAAAGTTGAAGATTGTCCTAATGAAGGAAAAATCTAATTTTTTGGATCAAATTTATTTAGATCTGATTGGATCAAGAGAGATATTTTAAAAAAATTTTCTTGGATCCAGATCAGATCTGAGACTTTTTAGATCTAATATTGTTGATCTAATAAAAAAAATAAAATAAAATAAAGAATAAATTAAATCTAATTTAATTTTATCTTATTGTGGGTAATCTGATTACCCTATGATGATCCTGATATTTGCCTGAGATTCTGGATCTAGCCATGCAAGTACCTGACCTCTATCGGTATCCACTCGGATAGGATCTGGAGATCTTTTTCTTTTTTATCACTTCTCCAAAAATCAGATCTAGATCTAATTTTGAAGATCTCCAAAACTTCTTTTGAAGATGTGAGTTGTCTCTTGCAGCAGTGCTGCCTTCTTCCTTTTCTTGTCATCTTTATCTTGCTTGGATTGCACCAAACTTGTGCCCAAAAATTCTTAAGCATGGATAGGAGAGAGAACACCTGAAGGTGGCATGGAGGGGAAAGAGGGGCAGCTTTATGGCATGGGCAATGGGTCAAGCTTCTTTGATCTTGGTGCAAATAGGGGTTTTATAGACCCTATTGCGCAATGCAGTGCCACATCATCCTGACCAATCATGGCTTTTTGTACAATCAGATCTAAATCTGATTGGTGGGATGACATCATCTGATCCAATCAGATGAGAGCCCCTCTGAATCATCCTTAGATGGTGCTAAGATTAGGTCAAAGCAGTCTTCTAGGTGCCATCCAAGTAGAATTCCCAAAACAACTGGAGTCCCATCTGTACGGGACTCCAGATGCTTTATCCATGGGCACATGCCTCCCAAGGCGTGCACCCCATAGCATGCGCCCCTTACCTATTTACTTTTTAGTAGGTGGACTGGCCCAAAAATTCTCTTCTATGATGGCTTGACACATGGGCAGATGTTTAAGTGTCAATGGTCAATGTTTGACCAAATGTCCGAAATAGGATTTAGCAGGTGACGAAAAATGGAAGGTGTTATCTTAAATTCATCTCATAAATTAAGACAACCCTTTTCTAACCTAGACAAGCTCCAGTCGGACCAAGTAAACGTACTTGAGTGAGCCCAGTCACATTTGGCTCAGTCGAGACAAACTTTAATGATAATTAAAAGAGAACATTAGGCTCAATCATATGCTAGCACAATTTTTTTGAATCTAATTGAATCTAATTCAAATCAAATGAACTGGGTTAGTTTAATTGATGATATCCAGATTGAAATCTTTGTTTGTGTGACCTAATTAAATTCAGTTCCATATGGTAATGAGATATGTCACGATCTCTATCATCGACATCATCGAAACATCTTTCGATGGATCAGAATTTTTCTGATTCGGACAACTAGTATGATTGATCGTCTAAATCATTCTAATTTCTCTCAAAATCCATTAGTGACACCTAGTAGCATATGGTGGCAACCCATTAGAACTGAAAATGTACCTCTCGGTGTAGTTACCTATGTGAATAAGTTCTTCTATCTTGAGCTCCGATTGGATTGGGGTTAAGGTAACCTCGTCAAACCCTAATATCCATCATACGATTACTCATTCGATTCAAGTCTAATGTGAAAACCTTAATAGAAACTCTTTCTATTATTTTACTCTGCCATGGCCATGGGCTTATGGACTTGATTCTCATGATCATCATAGGGCTACTCCTCATCTACCGAGGTAGATAGATTTTCTATTGGTGCAATCCAATTCCTATAATGAACATGCTATAGCCAACATACACTTTAAGGTTTCGAATGGCTAAAAGACCGAGTCATGGTATAGTCAAACTATAACATCCTCATGGTGAACTCCCGATGCACCTCAGATCAAAGAATCAGACACACAACTATAGCTTCGAGCTAGTCATCGACAAGAAGGTAGACTTCCTAATGACTGCTCGAGGTGGTCACACTTAGTACCCTCGTTCTCTAACGAGTACCTATACTCTCGCTCTGGTGTCTCTACACCGTAGACTCAAGACTCATCTACTATAATGAAGCGATTGTACACCAACCTTCTGGATCAATCACCATCCTCATGATGATCCTACGGTCAGGAGCATTTTATGAGTTAATAATGAAAATTCATATCTTAAATTTTCAACTTTTGAAAATAAGAACTATCATTGCCATTAACTCAAGGAATATATAACAGACACTAAATACACATTGTGATAGAAAATAACATAGTTTATTATTTATAGTCAAAATTATAATTTTACCTTTAGAAGTGTATAATAAGTGTCAGCTAATTCTAGCTTCTAGGGCACACATATCTAACAAACTCCCACTTGATCTAAAATCAATTGGCTATAAATCTAAGTCCCATCTTCTCAAGGTGGGTTTCGATCTTCTGCTCACCCAACAGCTTTATAAGTGGGTCTACCGCATTATCTATGGAGTCAACTCTCTTGACCTCGACGTATCCTTTCTTGAGGTAATCGCGGATGAGGTGGTATCACCGCTCGATGTGTTTGAATTTCTAGCGAGACCTCGGCTCCTTAGCAAGGGCTATGGCACCATTATTATTACAGTACAGAGGACTAGCATCTGATGGCATCACTCCGATCTTTGTGGCAAACTTCTTATATCAGAATGCCTCCTTCACAGCTTCTAACGCAACGATGTTTTCTACTTCCATGTTGGAATCTGCTATTACTGTCTATTTGGAACTCTTCCAACTGATAGCACCACTATTACACACAAATAGATTCTCAGATGTCGACTTTCGATCATCTATATCAGACATAAAATCCAAGTTCGTATACCCTTAGACTATGAGTTCTTCATTACAAAAAAATCAAGAACATATCCTTAGTTCCTCTTAAGTACTTAAGGATACATTTCATAGAAGTCCTGTGTTCTTCTTCTGGATTTGATTGATATCTGCTTGTGACACTCGCAGCATAGACTATAACAGGTCGTGTACATAACATGGCATACATGAGGCTCCCTATTGTAGAAGCATAAAGGATCTTTCTCATGCGTTCAATCTCCTTTGGTGTGTTAGGATACATTTTCTTGGAGAGATGAATGCCATGTCTGAAGGGTACCAATCTTCTCTTGAAGTTTTTCATGCTAAACCTATTTAGCACTTCCTCTATGTACATCTTCTATGAAAGACCTAGCATCCTATTCAGTCTATCTCTATGGACTTTGATTCCAAGAATGAAAGATGCTTCTCCTAGGTCTTTCATAGAGAATTCTTTAGATAACCAAATTTTAACTGTGGTCAACATGGAAATATCATTTCCCAATAAGGAGGATGTCAATCCATGTACAATACGAGGAAGACAACAGCGCTCCCACTGAATCCTTTCTTGAAAAACATGGCTTCCTCCTCATTCTTGATGAAAACCAAATAATTTTGATCACATCATTAAAACGAGTATTCCAGCTCCGAGATGCTTGCTTAAGTCCATATATGGACCTCTTTGCAGCTTGCATACTTTGTGATCAGTCATCACTGGATGTGAAAACCTAGCGGCTGTTCCATATAGATATCTTCCTCAAGATATTCCATTTAAGAATGCTATTTTCACATCCATTTGTCCATATTTCATAATCAAAATAGGCTACAACGGCAAGCAATGTACGGAATGAATTTTAGCATAGGCTACTGGCGAAAAGGTATCCTGATAGTCAATGCCTTCACGCTTGACTATAATCCTTTTGCCACTAATCTAGCTTTGAATGTCTCTACATTTCCCATCTGCACCAATCTTTCTCTTGTAGATCCATTTACACCCAATAGGTACTATACCTTCTGATGGATCTACCAAGGTCCAAACTTGGTTTGAGTGCATCGAGTCAATTTCTGACTTCATTGCCTCTAATCATTTCTCAGAGTCGATATCTTGATATCACCTCATTATAGGTTTTGGGATCATCACCATGAACCCATTACCTACGAGGAATATTTTCTCTACATCCTCTGAAATAGTACCTAAGTACCTCTCAGGGGGATGAAAAATTCTTTTCGATCTACGAGGTGGAGGAGGTAGTGTATGGATTGGCTTAACCTGATTTGATTCCATTTGGTCCTTAGCTCGTTGCTCTTGTGAGACTTTCTCATCGAGCTTGATCTACTTTCTAATGCCGCTATCTTGAATAAACTATTTTTCAAGAAAGATGGCATGTCGACTCACAATCACATTGTGATCTTCTGGAATGTAGAAATAATATCCTAATGACTCTTTAGGATATCCTATGAATCGAGCTCTAAAGGACCTAAAGTCTAACTTGTCCGCTTGTTGTCTTTTGACATGAGCCGGACAACCCCAAATTCTGAGATGACTCAGACTTGGTTTCTTACCATGCCATATCTCATACGGTGTGGTAGGAACGATTTTAGAAGAAACCCTATTCAGTAAGTATATAACAGTTAACAAACAGTATCCCCAAAAAAAATAAGGAAGGCCTATGAAGCTCATCATGGATCGGACCATATCTAATAGGGTTCGGTTCCTCCATTCTGAAACCTCGTCGAGTTGAGATATTCCTGGTGGAGTCCATTGAGAGACTATGCCATTTTTCTTAAGATAGTCTAAAAATTTTCGACTAAGATATTCACCTCCTCGATCTGATCGAAGAACCTTAATGGGTTTTTCAGTTTGCTTTTCTACTTCATGTCTGAACTCCTTGAACTTTTCAAAGGCTTCAGACTTGTGTCTCATAAGATACACATACCCATACCTAGATAAATCATCGGTAAAGGTTATGAAGTAGACAAAGTTGCCTCTAGCTGGCACATCAAATAGGCCGCACACATCAGTATGTACTAGGACAAGAAGATCCGTGGCCCTTTCCCCATGTCCTATAAAAGGGAGCTTAGTCATTTTGCCATGAAGACACGATTCATAAATTGGATATGACTCGAAAGTCAACGGACTCAATAGCCCAATTTTCTCCAATTTGTTAATCCTATCTTCTACTATATGACCTAGTCTTAGGTGCCATAGATATCTATCATTTGGACTATCCCTGGATCATTTTGATTTTATGGCATTCACATTTTGCTCGAAATTAAAAATAGATACATCAACATGTAACTGATAAAGACTGTTAATAAGGAAAACCACTTGCAATTTTATTTCTTTCATAAAGAATGTTACAATGGTCCTTAAGAAAACTAATTACATAGCCTTCTTAATGCTAAGGCATGAAATAGAAATCAAATTCTCTGCTTGCTGCAGGCACATAATAACAGTCTTCTTAAGTACTAAGTCTAAACCAGATGATAGTCGAAGAGGATAGGTTCCTATGGCCACAGCAGCAATCCTTGCTCCATTTTCAATGTGTAGGATCATCTCACCATCCCTCAGCCTCCTGCTATCCTCAAGATCCTGCATGGAAGTGCACAAATGAGCACTAAAACCAGAGTCAAGCGCCCAACTTGATGCAGAAGAAACCGTAAGGTTAGATTCAATAATGAGCATACCTCCTAAAGGACCTACCTTCTTCTTATTCTTTAGGGTGGCTAGGTATGTAGGGCAGTTCCACTTCTAGTGGCCATCAGTGTTGTAATGAAAATATTTTTCTTTATCAGGGGCCTTCTTCTTCGACTCTATCTTTTTTTCTTTCATCCTTCCACCTTCTGCTTTTTCATAGACTTCTTCTTCTTTTCAAAAGATTTTCTCTTGGAAGAAGTCCATTCCATAGCAAATACTGAGCCTTTAGAACCTTTCATTGAAAGCTCAGCAGTAACCAGCATGCTCATAAGCTTCAGGTCAGAGTAGTTTTGAAGTTTATGCATATGGTAGTTCATGATGAACTGCCCATATGCATTAGTCAAGGATTGCAAAATTATATCATTCTACAGATCCAAGTCTAACTTCACTCTAAGCTTCTTAAGCTCTTCCAAGTCCTTGATCATCATCAAATAATGATCTTGGACTGACTGCCCATCACGTATTTTAGCTTTGAATAGTTATTTAGTGACCTGATATTTGGCTACACGACTCTATTCACCAAACATCTCTTGTAGGTGAGCCAACATTTGGAGGACAGTCTTGATATCTTTATGCTGGTGCTGAAGCTCATCAAACATTGAGCCCAACATGTAGTATCTGGCCTTGTTATCTTCGTCCATCAACTTGTCAAGAGACTCTCTCTATTCAGCAAATGGATGAGCTGGTAAGGTGGAGGGTTCCTGATCTAATACATGACTTAACTTCTTGGAATCCAAAATAATTTTGAAGTTTCAGAGCCAATCCTTATAATTGGGTCTGGTCAGTCTATGGGTGTCCAAGATACGTGCTAGTGGGTTGGATGTAGATATTTTACTTTTTTTATAGAGAGTCAAAATTTTTAGTTAGATATTATAATTAAGACTTGACCAATTTATTTAGAAATTTAATTTTTAAATAAATTAGCTTCCACTATTTTTTTGGATCCCTATACTTCCTCTGTAGAGATGCAAAAATCTTCACGATTATAGATTTCCAATGGTTGGTGCAGTCCCACCAACTAACTCATCACCTTACCTAACAGTTATTGATGATGGATTAGCCAATGAGTGGATAACTCTTGTCCAATGATTCTTCTAATCATGGTGCACCCAAACTTGGTCTCTAATTCATGAATCTCACCATGCCTCGAAATATTGATCCACTCCTTAGTTAAGTCAGACCCACCATTTGAACATAGATTGGATTCCTAATTGAGTCTCTCACCATATCCAAAATATTGAGCCCAATTCATCCTCCAGCTCGTAGCATCCAATGCCTTAATAGACATGGTTGCATCTTTCCGATGCAACTGAACCACTGTGAATCAGTCGAAGAACAATCAACCTCGGGAAAGGGCCCGCACATCTACAATGGTGGAAGACCTTAGACTTAATCTTTTCTTAGGAAGATTTGATTTAGGTCTCTTTAAACTAGACTTACAATAGCCATAACAATTATGACTAACCTAGTGGCATGGGTTAGCTCGGATTGTTGACCACCTTAGATCAGGAACTGGGTCGAACAAATATGGCCAGGTAAGTGAGAACTAGGTGGAAGGGATATGCCATTAACTCGATAAGAAATGCATTCGAGTCGAGTAGCTCTCAATTAAAAATCAGTCGATCGTATCTGCCAAACTTACCTTAGACACCAAATTGTTGAGCCAGAATCAATCAGGTTAGCCTACAATCCAGACTCTAACCACTGAGCCTAATTAGGTCTTAGCTTGATCGATCACTCATGTGATTCGATCTTGACCCAGACTTAATCCTATTAGGCTGATCAATTTAAGCACTCTTGATCCCATCTAACCAACTCTTGATTCGGTTTGATCAACCGCTAGACCTAATTGAGCTACCCAAGCCCGAACCCAATTTTATGAATATATCTTAAATCTAAAAATTCTTAATTTTTAGATTTAATATATTTCATAATCTTAATTCTTAATTAAGTTTAGGATTTATAAATAAAATATGTAAATAAAATCCTAGGATTTCAGGATCTAGGGTTTTGCAAAAAATAAGTTTTAGATTTCTGATTAAGGACGAACGTGCAGCACCTCTACACATCATAAGAACACCCCATTAAATGAAAGGAGAGGGCATTTAAATTCTACTTTATTCTTATGACTAAACGGCCAAGGGGAACGCCTTAATCAGAAATATGAAAACTACAAAACTAGTTAGATATACATCATATATCTCATATATAAAATTGATCTAACTATAAATATATTTTGCATACATCTACATGTATCATATCATGCATGTTTATAGATCTAAATTATCTCATAATCATCTAAAAAATTAAATTTAAATTGATCATATCAAATTAAAATCTATTCTAGACAATTATGTAGAACTATTCTACAACTAGTCTAAACATGTATTCATCATATCTCATATGAACAAAAATTAAATAACTTTATTTTTTATTTTTTAGATTTTATTATAATATTTATAATATCAAAAAATAATAAATAAATAGATTTAAAAATTATAACTGATCAAATTAAATTATGATCATGCTAGACTATACATAGAATAATTATATTCTACAATTAGTCATGCATCTTGTACAACTTAGATCTAAATTTTTCAATTCTTTTTTAATTTTTAATTTTAGATCTAATCACATCTAATATTACATCTAAAATTATCAAATTATTAAATTAAAATTAAAATAAAATCAAATCTAATGGAAAATGGAACCCGGCTTTGATAGCAGTTGAAGGAAAAATCTAGTTTTTTGGATCAGATTCATTCATATCTGATTGGGTCAAGAGAGATATTTTAAAAATTTTTTCTTAGATCTAGATTAGATCTAACACTTTTTAGATCTAATATTATTGATCTAATAAAAAAATAAAAAATAAAAAATAAATTAGATCTAATTTAATTTTATCTTGTTGTGGGTAATCTGATTATCCTGTGATGATCATGAGGTTCTGGATCTAGCCATGCAAGTGCCTAGCCTCTATCGGTATCCACTCAGATAGGATCTAGAGGTCTTCTCCTTCTTTATCACTTCTCCAAAAATTAGATCTAGATCTGATTTTAAAGATCTTCAAAACTTCTTTCGAAGATGTGAGTTGTCTCTTGCAGCAGTGCTGCCTTCTTCCTTTTACTATCATCTTTATCTTGCTTGGATCGCACCAAACTTGAAGCCCAAAAATTCCTTAAGGGCATGGAGACGGAGAGAGAGGATCACCTGAAAGGTGGCATGGAAGGGAAAAAGGGGAAGCTTTGTGGGCATGGGCAATGGAGTCAAGCTTCTTTGATCAAAGTTAGGGCGCAGAATAGGGGTTTATATAGACCCTGCTGCGCCATGCAGTGCCACATCATCCCCGATCCAATCATGGCTTTCTATGCAATCAGATCTAAATCTGATTGATGGGATGACATCATCTGATCCAATCAGAATGAGAGATCACTCTGAATTCATCCTTAGATGGTGCACCTAAGACTGGGTCAAAGTAGTCTATAGGTGAGGCGCCATCCAAGTTTGAATCTCCGAAGCAACCTAGGAGTCCCATCTGCATACGGGACTCCAGTTATGCCCTTTATCCATGGGCGCATGCCATCCTAGGCGTACGCCCCCTCCTTTCCAAAAAAGAGGACAAGCCCCTTCTCTCCTAATGATGGCCTGACACATGGATAGATATTTATGTGTCCAAGGTCAATGTTTGACCAAATATCCAAAGGACAAGATTTAGCAGGTGATGAAAAATGGTAGGTATTGTCTCAAATTCATCTCATAAATTAAAACAATCCTTTTCTGATCTAGGACAAGCTCCAGTCAGATCCAAGGTAAAGGTACCTGAGTGAGCCCAAAGTCATCATTTGGCTTAGTCGAGATAAACTTTTAATGATAGATTAAAGGAGAACATTAGGCTTCAATCGTGTGCTAGCATGATTTTCTTGAACCTAATTGAATCTAATTAAAATCAATTGAACTGGATTAGTCTAATTGATGATATCCAGATCCAAATCCTTATTTGTGTGACCCAGTTAGGTTAAGTTCCATATGGTAATGAGATATGCCACAATCTCTATCATCGAACATCATCAAAACATCTTTCGATGGATCAAAACTCTTTCTGATTTAGACAACTAGTAATGATCGAATCATCTAAATCATTCTAATTGCTCTCCAAAATCCACCAATGACATCCTAGCAGTATATGGTGGCAACCCATCAGAAACTGAAAAATGAACCTCTCGGTGCAGCTTACCTTGTGTGATTAAGTTCTTCTATCTTGAAGCCCCGACTGGATTAGGGTTAAGGTGAATCTCGTCAAACCCTAATATTCTATCATATGATTTAATCATTTGATTCAAGTCCGGTGTAAAAACCTTAATAGAAAATCTTTCTATTATTTCACTCTCTGCCGTGGCCATGGGCTTGTGAACTTGATTCTCATGATTATCATAGGGCTGCTCCTCATCCATCGAGGTAGATAGATTCCATCTTGGTGCAATCCAATTTCTACAATGAACATGCTATAGCTAACATACACCTAAGAGTTTCGAATGGCTAGGAGACAGAGTCATGGTGTAGTCAAACTATAACACCCTCAAGGTGAACCAACGATGCACCTTAGGTCAAAGAACCAGATACACCACTGCAGCTTCGAGTCAGTCATCGATGAGAAGATAGACTTCCTTATGACTACTCGAGGTGGTCACGCTCAGTGCCCTCATTCTCTGACGAGTACCTATACTCTCATTCTGGTGTCTCTACACCATAGACTCAAGACTCATCTACTATAAACAATCGATTGTACACTAACCTTCCAGATCAATCACCATCCTCATAATGATCCTACGATCAGGAGCATTTTATGAGTTAATAATGAAAATTCTTGTCTTAAATTTTCAACTCTTAAAAATAAGAATTATCATTACCATTAACTCAAGAGATGTATCACAGACACTAAATACACATATGTGATAGAAAATAACCCATTTTATTATTTATAGTCAAAATTATAATTTTATCCTTAGAATTGTATTACAAGTGTCAGCCAATTCTGGCTTCTAGGGCACACATATCTAACAATTCTGGCTTTGGAATATAATTTCCATCTACTTCCACTTGTTCTAAAGCCACTCAGCATAGTATCTAATATCCATCTTCGACTTATGGTTGTCAAACTCCTTGATTGCCAGGGCTTTAGTGAAGGGGTCGACTAGGTTCTTCTTTCTATCAATCTTCTGAAGGTCGACGTCACCATGATCCACGATCTCACGGACCAAATGGAAGCAGCACAGAATATGCTTTGTTCGCTGGTGTGCCTTCGGTTCCTTTGCTTAAGCTATGGTGCCAGTGCTATCATAGTAGAGCAGGACTAGACCATCAATGGAGGATGCTACTCCA
The DNA here is from genome assembly GCA_006176705.1 of Cocos nucifera. Taxonomy (NCBI): domain Eukaryota; kingdom Viridiplantae; phylum Streptophyta; class Magnoliopsida; order Arecales; family Arecaceae; genus Cocos; species Cocos nucifera. The sequence goes on along the minus strand of QRFJ01000894.1, from coordinate 153,087 downwards.
ACCTCGATGATGAACTTTCTCAGCCACATAGCTTTCTTTGCTGCATCTGATGCCGCCATATACTCTGCTACGCAAACAGAGTCAGCCACTGTATGCTGTTTGAAACTTTTCTAGCAGATGGCTCCACCATTTAAAGTAAAGATATATCCTGACATACTTTTACTATCATCATGATCAGATTGAAAGCTAAAGTCTGTAAACCGTACAAGCTTCAGATCTGACTCACCATAAACCAACCATTGGTCCTTAGTATTTCTTAAATACTTAAGGATGATTTTACCCACCTTCTAATGATTTTCTCTAAGGTCAGACTGGTATCTACTCACTACTCCTAGTGAGTATGCCACATCTGATCTCATACATATCATTACATACATAATAGACCCCACTGTCGAAGCATATGAAATTCTACTCATACGCTCTCTCTCTTTAGGAGTTGTCAGACAATCCTTCTTAGAGAGAAAAATTTTTTGGCCTATTGGAAGATAGCCTTTTTTGAAATTTTTCATGCCAAACCTCTTCAGCACAGTTTCTATGTACGTGGATTGGGATATACCAAGCATCCTTTTAGATCTATCCCTATAGATCTTCATTCCTAGGATGTAGGATGCTTCACCTAAGTCCTTCATGGAGAACTGTAATGACAATCAGACTTTTATTCCTTATAGTATGGGGATGTCATCCCGATTAAGAGAATATCGTCTATGTACAAAATAAGAAATACCACTACTGGACCATTTGCCCATTTATAAATATAGGATTCTTCTCCATTCTTAATGAAGTCATACATTTTGATCACTTTATCAAAATGCATATTCCAACTCCGAGATGCTTGCTTCAATCCATAAATGGATCTTTAAAGCTTGCACATCTTAGACTCATCTATGGATGTGAACCCTTCAGGTTATATCATATACACCTCTTCGGTCAGCTCTCTATTTAAAAAAGCTATCTTCACATCCTTCTGTGAGATCTCAAAGTCCAGATGGGCAACAATGGTAAGTATGATCCGAATGAACTTGAGCATAGCCGTAGGAAAGAACGTCTCATCATAGTCAATACCATAACGTTGACCATACCCCTTGACAACCAAATGGTCTTTATAGGTCTCCACCTTTCCGTCTGTGCCCCTTTTCCTTTTAAAGACCCATTTACACCCAATGGGTTTAACCCCTTCAGGTGGGTCAACTAATGTCCATACATCATTGATCTTCATAAAATTCATTTCGGATCTCATAGCTTCTAGCCATTTTTCAGAGTCGGATCTCTACATAGCATCCATATAAGTGATTGGATCCTCATCGTTCTCATCAAGTTCAATGGGATCACCATCCTGGACCAAGAATCCATAGTATCTGTTTGGATAGCGGGATACTCTATCGGATCGCCTTAATGGTGTGGGTTCACTAGGCTTCGGATCTGATCTGATCAAATCCGACTTAGGTTCAACATTCTATGTCAGACTTTCTACCTATTGAACTTCATTAAGTTCTACCTTAGAGGCAACAATTCCTTCATCAAGAAACTTCTTTTCCAAAAAGATTGCCCTAAGGCTGACGAACACCTTTTATTTATTAGCATGGTAGAAATAGTATCCTCTGATCTCTTTTGGGTACCCTATGAATGTACACTTGTCAAACCTAAGTCCAAGTTTGTCTGTAACTAACCGTTTGACATAAGCTGGGCACCCCCAAACCCTAAGGTATGAAAGTGCTGGCTTACGCCCTATCCATATCTCATATGGGATCTTAACTATAGACTTACTTGAAATCCTATTTAATAGATAACAAGCCGATTCGAGTGCATATCTCCAGAAGGATATCGACAAGCTGGCAAATCCCATCATGGATCGGACCATATCTAACAAAGTTCGATTCCTTCTTTTAGATACACCATTATGCTATGGTATTCTAGGAGGAGTCCATTGGAAGAGAATTCCATTCTCTCCTAGATATGTGAGAAACTCACCAGAAAGGTATTCTCCTCCTCGATCAGATCGAAGAGTTTTAATACTCTTTCTAGTTTATTTTTCTACTTCACTTCAGAATCATTTGAACATTTTAAAAGAATCCGACTTATGTTTCATAAGATAGACATATCCATACCTAGATAGATCATCTGTGAAAGTGATGAAGTAGATATATCCACCTCTGGTACTTATGCTCATTGGTCCACATACATTAGTATGTACTAGACCTAAGAGCTCATTTGCTCTCTCACCTTTCTCAGTAAAAGATGACTTGGTCATTTTACCAAGAAGACAGGATCCATAGGTTGAAAGTGATTCACAATCATTAACTTCGAGGATTCCCTCCTGAGTCAACCTATTTATCCTATTCTTATTTATATGACCTAGCCTATAGTGCCATAAGTAGATATCTGATACACTATCTAATCTAGGGTGCTTGCCAGTAGAATAGACTATATTAATAGGTTATGATAACATATATACACCATTATTCAATTGTCCATAGAAAGCAATAACACCATTCATAATGACATTACAAACTCATTTTTTTATTAAAATTTCATAATTGTTCATGGCCAAAAGGCCTACAGAAATGATATTTAAAAAAAACCTAGGACAGAAATGACAATTACTAAGAACAATGGTATGAGATCCAAATTCAAATTTTAAAATTTTTAAAGCTAGAACTGAAACTGATCTTCCATCTTCAATGTTTGGGACCTTGCTCGAATCTTCTACTGATCTGCAATCCTTGCAATGAATTGCAAATATGGTAAGGGCTATCGATATCCTATATCCAGTCAGTAATATCATAAATAGAAAAATTGCAAGGAGTTATCATATAAATACCTTGTCCAGCAATAGCTTGCTTCTTTCTCTGTCTGTTCGGATCTAGGGAGGCAATATACTAAGGACAGTTTCTCTTTTAGTGCCCCTGCTTTTTGCAAAAGAAGCATTTAGCTTGACTCTTATCAGGCTTGGTCTTTGGGGTCTGAGCCTGCACAGGTGTCCTAGCATGAACATGCACCTTCTTGACTTTCTTCTTCTTATTCTTCTTCTCTTTCTCAAAGGATCGAGAACGAGAAGACGAACCTTCCATTAAGTTCACCGACTCTTTATGGAGTTGGTGATCCTTCTCAAAGTTCTGAAGTAACCTCAGTAAGCCATGGTAGTTTACTTCAGGCTTTGTCATTCTGTAATGAGTAAGAAAAGGGAGATAGGACTTTGGCAGTAAGTCAGTATTGCATCTTTTTCAAGTTGTTCATGCAAGAAAAAGTCGAGTTTGCTCAAGCACTCTATCAGCTTGATCATATACAGTACATGATCAGTGACAGAGGCTCCATCCCATATTCTAGAATTGAAGATGGCGCAACTAGTCTTGTGCCTCTTAACATCATCGGGTGTGCCAAAGGAATCCTCCAACACTTGGAGCATTTTATTTGGCTGAGCTGTCTCAAACCTACGACTGAACTCATCGCTCATTGCAGCCAGCATAATGCAGCACACCATGGTTTGGTCACTAAGCCACTTCTTATAAGTGTCTCTGACTGTTCCATGTAAATTATTAGCTAGCTCCTCAGATGCAGGATTCGTCAGCACATTTAGGATCCGTTCATGCTCCAGAATAATCTTCAACTTTCGATACTAGCTTCTAAAGTTGGGTCCCACCAACTTATCATTATCTAACAATGACCGAAGCAATAGAAAAGTGGCCATGTCTGCATAAAGAAAAATCAAAATCTAATTAGTAATTGATTCATTAAATCTAAAGATTTGGACTTTAATCAAAAGGTTTCTTCCACTATTTTATTCGAATTGGTAGCCTCTACCTCCAATTCGAGGAATTATCCTAATTTCTTAGTGGATACTAGAATCCACATAGACTATACACAAGTCCAACTTTGGTTGGCCCACCCATGTACATCTAAGGATAGGTTTATAATAAATTATTTTTTTAAATAATTTTTAGTAATTAAATTTTGCCCCAGACCCTGATGAGTTGGCTTTGGCCTTCTCAGAAAGGGGTCCAGTTAGGTCCAACCATTAACATAACCATACTTGGCCCATCCAACCAATGAATGACTAGGCCCAACTTTGGTTGGCCCACCTGACCACCATTTAGAAAGATGTATCCAAGAGATCATATAATGAATGATAATTTCATCAACCAATAAGCACCAGGCCTTTGGATCTCCAACGATTATCCAACTGATGGATCCATTATCATCCACTTTAATGTGAGGCTATGATCCAGTTATCATATAACTATTTTATTTTAGAGACCTAATAATTTTAAAAAAAATATTTATAGAAGTGAGAAGGTCAGATTAACCAGCTTGTCATGATCCTCCCACTAACTTTACCAAGTCAGCTTAAGGGAGACCATTAATAGGCTAATCTAGGAGCACCTAAGTCAGTCAAACTGATTTACCTAGCTGACATGGGTTAGCTCGAATAGTCAAGCAATCCGATCAAAACATAATCTCACCAAAAGGTCAAGTAAGTTCGATCAGTAGAAGAGTCTGCCGGGCTTGCCTTAGACACCATTAGAAATGGTCAGGTAAGCGGGCTGCCAATTAAAAATCACCGATGTGGTTTACCTTAGACACCAACTAGTTTAATTAGTTTCAATTAGATCAACCTAATAGTTCTTACTAGACCGCATAGCCAAGAATCAAGTCCATCTTAGGTTTTGTTAAAGACATGGACTTGACCAACTACAACTATTGTAATTGATCTAAAGAATCTTTGATCTAATCTAAGACAACAATTGATTAGATTTAGTCAATTCTCTAATTAAATTCATTCTTTAATCTAATCCTAGGTCTAGCCCAATTAATGGACCTAATCTCCACTTACCCGTTTAACCCAATGTGTTATGATTTGTATCTTAGGATCTTCAATTCATAATCCTAGATCCTAATCAATCAACTTCTTAATTCTCAATTAAGTTTTGGGATGAGGGTTGGGGTTCGACTTTTTGAAAATAGTTTTTATGTTTATAAAATATTTTTACAACATGGTTCTATCAATCAAGTTGCATGTTTAATTCATAATCAATATGCAAGTAACATAAACATGAATCTACTTTAGATCTAATCTAAACAGGTTCATATAATTGAAATAGTTTCAATAATAATCAATCATAAATCTTCCTAGATCAAATCTAACACTTTTATGATGATTGAAATTAGATTAAAATATTTTTAATTAGATCATAAAATCTCTTAGATCTAATCTAAAATTTTATGATCAATATTTTAGATCAGCAC
>QRFJ01000894.1:115707-147030 GCA_006176705.1 Cocos nucifera | reverse complement strand
ATCAGTAGAAGAGTCTGCCGGGCTTGCCTTAGACACCATTAGAAATGGTCAGGTAAGCGGGCTGCCAATTAAAAATCACCGATGTGGTTTACCTTAGACACCAACTAGTTTAATTAGTTTCAATTAGATCAACCTAATAGTTCTTACTAGACCGCATAGCCAAGAATCAAGTCCATCTTAGGTTTTGTTAAAGACATGGACTTGACCAACTACAACTATTGTAATTGATCTAAAGAATTTTGATCTAATCTAAGACAACAATTGATTAGATTTAGTCAATTCTCTAATTAAATTCATTCTTTAATCTAATCCTAGGTCTAGCCCAATTAATGGACCTAATCTCCACTTACCCGTTTAACCCAATGTGTTATGATTTGTATCTTAGGATCTTCAATTCATAATCCTAGATCCTAATCAATCAACTTCTTAATTCTCAATTAAGTTTTGGGATGAGGGTTGGGGTTCGACTTTTTGAAAATAGTTTTTATGTTTATAAAATATTTTTACAACATGGTTCTATCAATCAAGTTGCATGTTTAATTCATAATCAATATGCAAGTAACATAAACATGAATCTACTTTAGATCTAATCTAAACAGGTTCATATAATTGAAATAGTTTCAATAATAATCAATCATAAATCTTCCTAGATCAAATCTAACACTTTTATGATGATTGAAATTAGATTAAAATATTTTTAATTAGATCATAAAATCTCTTAGATCTAATCTAAAATTTTATGATCAATATTTTAGATCAGCACGTACTAGGACAACCTATTCACTGTAAGGGGTAAACCTTACAGCAGGACAATCTTATGGCAGTTCGTGCAATCTAAAATATTTTATTTTATTTTTTTTAAATTTTAAATTTAATAATTAAATTATAAATTAGATATAATCTAAAAAATAATCTAGACATAAATAAAAATTATATAACAAGAATCTTGCTCTGATACCAATTGAAGAAACCAGATCTAGGATTTTACAGGTAGATCTTGAAACTTTTTCAAGATCTTGGAGTGAAAAACTTAAATAAATTTAAAATTTATTTAAATAATCATATAAATACCTAGAATCTTTAGATCTATTACATGATCAAGGTATGATATTAAATCAAAAATTAAAATCAAATAAGAAAAAAAAAGATTGATCAAATCAACCTAGAATCTACACTACATCAAATGCAGGTATGAAAGTTTAATAGATCAGATCTATTTACCTATGCAAGTTAGATGTTCTAACTTGCTGATCTAGACTTGAGGATAAAGTCACGAGCCGCACACGTGTCTGGCTTCTAGGAGTCATCCACACGAGCCTATGATCTTTGATCTGAAGTTCGATGCAGAAAATTAGCACAGCATGCTAATACTGTGCTGATCCTTCTTCGATGGTCGATCCAATGCTTTCTTCTTCGAAATTTGGATTCTCCAAAATATGAGAAGAAAGATGAGAGTTTTCTGATCTGAGACTCTCTCAAAAAAAACTTAAAAATAATGAGAAGAGATTAAAAATAAAATAGCCTTAGAAGAAGACCATCTTCTTCTTCTCTTTTCTCTCACCTAGACACCTAGTTTGGTGCCTATGGAACCCCCATGCCCAAGGACCCTCTTCCTCTGATTTTTGCACACCCCAAACCTCTCCTAATGCTCTATATACCATAAAAGAATCAAAATAAAATACATCCAATAAATAGAGAAAAAGAAGAGTCCAAGTTAGGTCAAATTTCTAGACTAGGAATATCCAAACATGGAAAGTTGTTGGGGTGCCCAACTCTTGGGCACCTCCTCTATAATTTTTGGCATGGACCAGTAAGGGAGGGTGTACAAAAAAGAAGATTATTTTTATAGAATCAGAGAAGAATTAATTAAAAGAGGGAGCGGCACTCAAGGAAAGATGTTTTGGTCAATAAGGATTCTATCTCATAGAATTCTAAGCAAAACAAATTCCTCCTTTGACTTGGTCTTCCACCTAACTTCCATATATGACTTGGAGAGAGAGAGGGGGTATGGAAATCAGGAAGAAAGAGATTTTTCATGAAAAATACCTAAAAAATAGGTATGAGGGGTGTTGGGACCAAGGTGGCGCAAGGAGATAAGGAGTCCTAGTCACACTAGGACTTCTGTTTTGACTTGGTCAAACAAGATCTTTTAACTAAATAAAATCAAGATTAAATCAACTCAACTAAATAAGACCCTAACTCATTTAAGAACTTAATTAAATTAATTTGAATTATATTTAATTTTTATTTATTTTCTAATCAATATTAGAAAATTGGGTTAATCCGAGTCAGAGTTAGACTAGAACTAGTTCTTTCTTGCACTTGGCTTATCCAATAAACCAATTGAACTTGATCCAATCAAGCCCAAACCAAATCTAATTAAATTATATTTAATTATACTAATCTCAGCCTATTGGCTTAATCAAATTAAGTCAATTAGCAATTCAATTGCTAATCGATCCTCCTGCAACACTTGCACTAGGTTAAACACCAATCGTATTAATTATTTAACCCTACAACGATTCTTAATCATTGATCAACCATCCAATCAGATCATAAGCTCTAATGTGTGTGACCTCATAGGTCCGAGCCTAAGTTGGTAGTATAGGAATAAATTTTTGTACCAATCAAAGTGACCATCTAGCAATGACATCCGACGGTCGGATAGGTCGAAGGTGTAGAACACCATCCTTAGAACCCATGCAGATATAGTTTCCATATAATTCATCTTCTGACTACAATACTCATAGGACACATCAGAGTTCAACTATCAACTCTGATCAGATTGTTCATATTGTATTTCAAAATACCAAATCCATCTGATGGATTATCTTGGCCAAGGTTTTGCTATATTGAAATACAGTGATACATTCTTCTCCAACTCTTGGAGTGGTCAATTCCATCTTGATCACACTCCAACTTCATAAGTACTTGACTATGCCTAAAAACCTTTCGTTGCTGAATTAAAAATTTAGTTAGTCTGGTACCAAAGCACAGTGAGTTGCTTGCAAGTCACTGAGGTGATCTCAAGTTTAAGGGATACTTATACCTATATCCCAGCAGAGATATTCTTGACAGTAGAATGCTCTGAAGTTGGTCACATTCAATGATGATGTACTCATACATCTCACCTGTATGCCATACCAGTGTCTCCACACATTTTGATTAAGAGGACAACCAACCTATATGGCATATAGCGACCTATGCTCGATAGATGCTGTCGTCCTAATTAACAGCCTATCATTTGGTCGTGAATAAATTTAAGGACTAATCGATAAATTCTCTCTTTATCGAAACTAAATAGTCCTAAGGACTTCATCATAATAATGGAGTTCATTAGAAGATCTAAACTTATGATGAAAAAAATGTCAAAATATTTTTCATTAATTAATAAATCAATTATAATATCTCAACCATCAACAGACTGACGATTGGCTTTGGGACATAGTTTCCAACAACTTCCACTTATCCTAAAGCCACTCGGCACAGTATCTAATACCCATCTTTGACTTATGATTGTTGAACTCTTTGATTGCCAAGGCTTTAGTGAAGGGATCGGCTAGGTTCTTCTTTCCGTCGATCTTATGAAGGTCGACGTCACCACGATCCATGATCTCACAAACTAAATAGAAGTGGCACAGAATGTGCTTTGTTCACTGGTGTGCCTTCGGTTCCTTTACTTAAGCTATGGTGCCAATGCTGTCGTAGTAGAGTAGGACTGGACCAATAATGAAGGATGCTACTCTAAGCTCGGTGATGAACTTTCTCTACCACACAGCTTTCTTTACTGCATCTAATGCTGTCATGTACTCTACTTCGCAAATAGAGTCAGCCACTATATGCTGCTTGAAATTTTTTTGGTAGATGGCTCTACCATTTAGAGTAAAGATATATCCCAACACAAGCTTCAGATTTGACTCACCATAAACTAACCATTGATCCTTAGTATTTCTCAAATACTTAAGGATGGTTTTAACCACCTTCCAATGATTTTCTTCCATGTTGGACTGGTATCTACTCACTACTCCTAGTGAGTATGCCACGTTTGATCTCGAACATGTCATTGCATATATAATAGATCCCACTATTGAAGCATATGAAATTCTACTCATATGCTCTCTCTCTTCAGAAGCTATCGGACAATCCTTCTTAGAGAGAAATTTCTTAGCCTAACGAAAGATAGCTCTTTTTAGAATTCTCTATGCTAAACCTCTTCAGTATAGTTTCTATGTACGTGGATTGGGACATACCAAAAATCTTTTTAGATCTATCCCTATAGATCTTCATCCCTAGGATGTAAGATGCTTCACCCAACTCCTTCATGGAGAACTGTGATGACAACCAGACTTTTATTTCTTGTAGTGCAGGGATGTCATTTTCGATTAAGAGAATATCGTCCATGTATAAAATAAGGAATACCACTACTGGACCATTTACCCATTTATAAATGTAGGATTCTTCTCCATTCTTAATGAAGCCATACATTTTGATCACTTTATCAAAATGCATGTTCCAACTACGAGTTGCCTGCTTCAATCCATAAATGGATCTCTAAAGCTTGCACATCTTGAACTTATCTATGGATGTGAATCCTTCAGATTATATCATATACACCTCTTCGATCAGCTCTTCATTTAGAAAAGTTGTCTTCACATCCATCTGTCAGATCTCATAGTCCAGATGGGCGACAATGGCAAGCATGATCCAAATGGACTTGAGCATTGCCACAGGGAAGAACGTCTCATCATAGTCAATACCATAATGTTGACGATACTCTTGGCAATCAGATGGGCTTTATAGGTCTCCATCTTTCCATCTGCACTCTTTCTTTTGAAGATCCATTTACACCCAATGGGTTTAACCCCTTCGGATGGGTCAACTAATGTCCATACATCATTGACCTTCATGGAATTCATTTTGGATCTCATGGCTTCTAGCCATTTTTCAGAGTCGGATCTCTGCATCACATCCATATAAGTGATCAGATTCTCATCGAGTTCGATGAGATCACCATCCTGAACCAAGAATCTATAGTATCTATCCGGATGGTGGGGTACTCTACCAGATTGCCTTAATGGTGCGGGTACGCTAGGCTTCGAATCTGATTTGATCAAATCTGACTTAGGTTCAACATTCTGTATCAGACATTCTACCTGTTGAACTTCATCAAGTTTAACCTTAGAGGCAACAGTTCCTTCATCAAGGAACTTCTTTTTTAAAAAGATTATTCTAAGACTGATGAACATCTTTTGTTCATCAGCATGGTAGAAATAGTATCCTTTGGTCTCTTTTGGGTACGCTATGAATGTACACTTAACAGACCTAGGTCCAAGTTTGTTTGTAACTAATCATTTGACATAAGCTGGGCACCCCCAAACCCTAAGGTGTAAAAGTGCTGGCTTACCCCCTGTTCATATCTCATATGGGGTTTTTACTACAGACTTATTTGGAACCTTATTTAATAGATAACAAGCTAATTCAAGTGCATATCCCAAAAAGGATACCGACAAGTTGGCAAATCTCATCATGGTTCGAACCATGTCTAATAGAGTTCGATTTCTTCTTTCAGACACACCATTATGCTGTGGTATTCCAAGAGGAGTCCATTGGGAGAGAATTTCATTCTCTCCTAGATATGTGAGAAACTCACCAGAAAAGTATTCTCCTCCTCGGTTAGATCGAAGAGATTTAATACTCTTTTTAGTTTATTTTTCTACTTCACTTTGGAATTATTTGAATATTTCAAAAGAATCCGACTTATGTTTCATCAGATAGACATATTCATATCTGGATAGATCATCTATGAAAGTGATGAAGTAGACATCTCTACCTCTAGCACTTATGCTCATTGGTCCACATACATCAGTATATACTAGACCTAAGAGCTCATTGGCTCTCTCACCTTTTTTAGTGAAAGGTGACTTGATCATTTTACCAAGAAGACAGGACTCACAGGTTGAAAGTGATTCACAATCATTAACTTCGAGGATTCCCTCCTAAGTCAATTCGTTTATCCTATTCTTGTTTATATGACCTAGCCTACAGTGCCATAAGTAGATATCTAATATACTATCTAATCTAGGATGTTAGCCAGTAGAATAGACTACATTAACAAGTTGTGATAACATATATACACCATTGTTCAATTGTCCATAGAAAGCAGTAACATCATTCACAATGACATTACAAACTCATTTCTTTATTGAAATTTCATAATTATTCATGGCCAAAAGGCCTAAAAAAATGATATTTAAAAATAAACTAGGATAGAAATGATAATCACTAAGAACAATAGTATGAGATTCAAATACAAGTTTCAAAATTTCTAAAGCTAGAACTAGAACTGATCTTCCACTCCAATGTTCAGGAATCTCTCGCCTTGCTTGAATCTTCTACTGACTTACAACTCCTACAATGAATTGCAAATATAGTAAGGGCTATCGGTATCCAATATCCAATCAGTAATATCATAAATAGAGAAATTGCAAGGAGTTATCATATAAATATCTTGCCTAGCAACAGCTTGCTTCTTTCTCTGCCCATTCGGATCCAAGGAGGCAATGTACTGAGGATGGTTTCTCTTTTAGTGTCCTTACTTCTTGCAAAAGAAGAATTTGGCTTGACTCTTATCGGGCTCGGTCTTTGGGGTTTGAGCCTACACAGGTGTCCTAGCATGAACATGCACCTTCTTGGCTTTCTTCTTCTTGTTCTTATTTCCTTTCCCAAAGGATCGAGAATGAGAAGACGAACCTCCCACTAAGTTCAACGACTTCTTATGGAGTTGGTGATCCTTCTCAAAGTTCTAAAGTAACCACAGTAACCTGTGGTAGTCCACTTCAGGCTTTGATATTCTATAATGTGTAAGGAATGGGAGATAAGACTTAGGCAACGAGTTCAGTATTGTATCTTTTTCAAGTTGTTTGTGCAAGAGAAAGCCGAGCTTGCTCAAGCATTCTATCAGCTCGATCATGTACAATACATGATCAGTAACAGAGGCACCATCCCACATTCTAGAGTTGAAGATGGCACAACTAGTCTTGTGCCTTTCAACATCGTCAGATGTGCTAAAAGAATCCTCCAACACTTGGAGCATTTCGTTTGATTGAGCTATCTTAAACTTGCGACTGAACTTGTCGCTCAAAATTGCCAGCATAATGCAGCACACTGTGGTTCGGTCACTAAGCTATTCTGATAAGTATCTCTGACTGTTTCACGTGCATTGGCAGTTGGCTCCTCAGGTGTAGGATCCGTCAGCACATATAGCATCCGTTCATGCTCTAGGACAATCTTCAACTTTTGGTACCAACTATCGAAATTGGATTCCACCAACTTATCATTATCCAACAATGATCGGAGCGATAGAGAAGTGGCCATGTCTGCATAAAGAAAAACCAAAATCTAATTAGTAATCGATTCATTAAACCTAAAGATTTGGACTTTAATCAAAAAGTTTCTTCCACTATTTTATTTGAATTAGTAGCTTCTACCTTCAATTCGAGAAATTATCCTAATTTCTTAATGGGTACTAGAATCCACATAGACTGTGCATAAGCCCAACTTTGGTTGGCCCACTCATGTACATCTAGGGATAGGTTCATAATCATTTATTTCTCTAAATAAGTTTTAGTAATTAAATTTTGCCTCAGGCCCTGATCAGTTAGCTTTGGCCTTCTCAGAAAAGGGTCCAATAAGGTCCAACCATTAACATGACCATACTTGGCCCATCCAACCAATGAATGATTAAGCCCAACTTTGGTTAGCCCGCCTGACCATCATTTAGAAAGATGTATCCAAGAGATCATATAATGAATGATAATTTCATCAACCAATAAGCACCAGGCCTTTGGGCCTCCAATGATCATCCAACTGATGGACCCATTATCATCCACTCTAATGGGAGGCTATGATCTAGTTATCATATAACTATTTCATTTTAGGAACCTAACAATTTTAGAGAATTTATTTATAGAAGTGAGTAGGTCAGATTAACCAGCTTGTCATGATCATTCCAATAACTTCACCAAGTCAGCACCTAAATCAGTCAAACTGATTTACCTAGCTGATATGGGTTAGCTCGAATAGTTAAGCAATCCGATCAAAACATAATCTCACCAAGAGGCCAGGTAAGTTCAATTGGTGGAAGGGTCAGCCAGGCTTGCCTTAGACACAATAAAAAATGGTCAGGTAAGCGGGCTGCTAATTAAAAACCACTGGTCTGATTTACCTTAGACACCAACTGGTTCAATTAGTTTCAATTAGATCAACCTAATAGTTCATGCTAGACCGCATAGCCAAGAATCAAGTCCATCTTGGGTCTTGTTAAAGACGTGGACTTGACCAACTATAACTATTGTAATTGATCTAGAGAATTCTTGACCTAATCTAAGATAACATTGATTAGATTTAGTCAATTATCTAATTAAGTCCATTCTTTAATATAACCCTAGGTCTAACCCAATTAATGGACATAATCTCCACTAACCCATTTAACCCAATGCGTTATGATTTATGTCTTAGGATCTTCAATTCACAATCCTAGATCCTAATCAATCAACTTCTTAATTCTTAATTAAGTTTTGGGCTGAGGGTTGGGGTTCGACTTTTCGAAAATGATTTTCATGTTTGTAAAATATTTTTACAATATAGTTCTATCAATCAAGTTGCATGTTTGATTTATAATCAATATGCAAGTAAAATAAATATAAAACTACTTTAGATCTAATCTAAACAGGTTCATGTAATTGAAACAGTTTCAATAATAATTAATCAAAAATCTTCCTAGATCAAATCTAACATATTTATGATGATTGAAATTAGATTAAAATATCTTTAATTGGATCATAAAATCTCTTAGATTTAATCTAAAATTTTATGATCAATATTTTAGATTAGCATGTACTAGGACAACCTATTCACTGTAAGGGATAAACCTTACAGCAGGACAATCTTATGACAATCCGTGCAATCTAAAATATTTTATTTTATTTTATTTTTTTAAAATTTTAGATTTAATAATTAGATTATAAATTATATCTAATCTAAGAAATAATCTAGACATGCACAAAAATCATGTAACAAGAACCTATGCTCTGATACCAACTAAAGGAACCAGATCTAAGGTTTCATAGGTAGATCTTAAAACTTTTTCAAGATCTTGCAACGAAAGACTTAAATAAATCTAAAATTTATTTAAATAATCATATAAATATCTAGATCTCAGCTCTATTATATGATTAAGGCATGATATTAAATCAAAAATTAAAATCAAATAAGAAAGAAAAAGGTTGATCAAATCAACCTAGATCTACACTACATCAAATGCAAGTATGAAGTTTATAGATCAGATCTATTACCTGAGTAAGTTTAGACATTCTAACTTGCTGATCCAGACACTAGGATAAAATCATGAGCCACACAAGCGTCCGACCTCTAGGAGTCATCCACACGAGCATACGATCTCTGATCTAAAGTTCGATGCAATAAATTAGCACAACATGCTAGTACTGTACTGATCCTTCTTCGATGGTCGATCCGATGCTTCCTTCTTCAAAATTTAGACACTCCAAAAAATGAGAAGGAAGATGAGAGTTTACTGATTTGAGACTCTCTCAAAAAAACTCAAAAGAGAGGAGAGATTGAAAATAAAACAGCCCTAGAAGAAGACCCTCTTCTTCTTCTCTTTTCTCTCACTTAGACACCTAGTTTGGTACTTATGAAACCCCCATGCCCAAGGACCATCTTCCTCTTATTTTTGCACACCCCAAAACTCTCCCAAAGTTCTATATTTCATGAAAAAATTAGAATAAAATTCATCCAATAAATAAAAAAAAAGAAGAGTCCAAGTTAGGTCAAATTCCTAGACTTGGAATATCCAAATATGGGAAGTTATTGGGGCGCCCAACTCTTGGGCACCTCCTCCATAATTTTTGGTGTGAACCAGCAAGGTAGGGCACACAAAAAATAAGATTATTTTTATTGAATAAGAGAAGAATTAATTAAAAGAGAAAGCAGCACTCAAGGGAAGATGTTTTGGTCAACATGGATTCTATCTCATAGAATCCTAAGCAAAACCAATTCCTCCTTTGACTTGATCTTCCACCTAACTTCCAAATATGACTTAGAGGAAGAGAGGGGGCATGAAAATCAAGAAGCAAGAGATTTTTTATGAAAAATACCTAAAATATAGATATGGGGAGCATTGGGACCAAGGTGGCGCAAGGAGATAGGGAGTCTTAGTCACACTAGGACTCCTATTTTGACTTGGTCAAACAAGA
Organism: Cocos nucifera; assembly: GCA_006176705.1. Classification (NCBI taxonomy): domain Eukaryota; kingdom Viridiplantae; phylum Streptophyta; class Magnoliopsida; order Arecales; family Arecaceae; genus Cocos; species Cocos nucifera. Next base: position 136,756 of record QRFJ01000894.1, on the reverse strand, counting down.
TCTTTTAACCAAATAAAATTAAGATTAAACTAGTCCAATTAAATAAGGCCTTAACCCATTTAAGGATTTAATTAAATTATATTAAATTATATTTAATTTTAATTTATTTTTAATTAAATTAAAAAATTAGGTTAATCTGAGTCCTAGTTAGACTAGGACTAGTTCTTCCTTGCACTTGGCTTATCCAATTAACCAATTGAACTTATCCAATCAAGCCCAAATCAAATCTAATTAAATCATATTTAATTAAACTTAATCTCAGTCTATTGGCTTAATCAAATTAAGCCAATTAGCAATCCAATTGCTAATCGATCCTCCTGCAACACTTGCACTAGGTTAAATACCAATCGTATTGATTGTTTAACCCTAGAATGATTCTTAATCGTTGATCAACCCTTCGATCAGATCGTAAGCTCTAATGTGTGTGACCTCATAGGTCCGAACCTAAGTTGGTAGCATAGGAATAAATTTTTATATCAATCAAAATGACCATCTAACAATGATACCCAATGGTCGGATAGGTCGAAGGTGTAGAACACCATCCTTAGAATCCATATGGATATAGTTTTTATTTAATTCATCTTCTTGACCACAATGCTCGTAGAATGCATTAGAGTTCAACTGTCAAGTCTGTTTAGATTGTCCACATTGTATTTCAAAATACCAAATCCATTTGATGGATTATTCTGGCTAAGGTTTTGCTATATTGAAATATAGTGATACATTCTTCTTCAACTCTTGGAGTGATCAATTCCATCTTGATCACACTCCAACTTCGCAAGTACTTGACTATTCCTAGAAGCCTTCCATTATTGAAGTAGAAATTCAGTTAGTCCGATACCAAAGCACAGTGAGTTGCTTGCAAGTCATTGAGATGATCTCAGGTCTAAAAGATACTTATACCTATATCCCATCAAAGACATTCTCAACAGCAGAATGCTCTAGAGTTGGTCACGTTCAATGATGTTGTACCCATACATCTCACATGTATGCCATACCAGTGTCTCCATACACCTTGGTTTAAAGAACAATCAACCTATATGACATATAGCGATCTATGCTCGATAGACGCTATCATCCTAATTAACAGCCTATCATTTGGTCATGAACAAATTTAAGGACTAATCGATAAATCCTCTCTTTATCGAAACTAAATAGTCCTAAAAACTTTATTACAATAATGGAGTTCATTAGAAGATGTAAACTTATGACGAAAAAAAATACCAAAATATTTTCATTAATTAATAAATTAATTACAATATCTCAACCGTCAATAAGCTGATGATTGACTTTGGGACACAATTTTTAATACATCTCACCATCTCTTAGCCTCATGCAATCCTCAAGACCCTACAAAGAAGTGCACAAATGAGCACTAGATCTAGAGTCAAACACCCAACTGGATGCAGAAGAAACCATTAGGTTCATCTCAATGATGAGCATACCTTAAGAAGGTCCATCTTTCTGCTTGTTCTTTAGGCTAGCCAAGTACGTAGGGCAATTTTGCTTCCAATGACCATCAGAGTTACAGTAAAAATATTTTTTCATTTTCATGATCTTCTTTTTTTGGCTCACCCTTCTTCTTCTTCTCCTCCATCTTCTGCTTCTTCATAGGCTTCCTCTTCTTTCCAAAAGACTTTCTTTTGAAAGAAGTTTGCTCCATAGTAAGCACTGAGTCCTTTGAACTCTTTAAGGTTCCCTCAGTAGTAACCAAGAAATTTAACAACATGGCTAGGGTGCATTGAATCTTATTCATATGAAAGTTCATAATGAACTGCCCATATGAATTGGTCAAGGACTGTAGGATCAGATCAATCTGTGTGTCCTTGTCCATCTGCACATCGAGCTTCTCAAGCTCCTCAAGTCCTTAATCATTAACAAGCAATGATCATGGACTAACTGCCCATCACATATCTGCACCTTGAAGAGCCTCTTCAATACTTTATAGCATACTATGTGACTATACTTACCGTACAACTCTTATAAGTGTGCCAACATTTGGCTAGCAATCTTTATATCCTTATGTTGGTGCTGCAACTCATCCGACATGAAGGCCAACATGTAGCACCTGACCTTATTTTCATCGTCCAACCTCCTCTCATGAGATGCTCTCTGATCGATGGTCGGATGGGCTGAGAGAGTGAAAAGTTCCTGATCCAATACATAGGTCACCTTTTCAGAACTTAAAATGATTTTCAAGATCTAGAGCCAGTCGTAATTTAGTCTGATCAATCGATGGGTTTCTAGGATTCGAGCTAGAAGATTGGACGTAGATATTTTTCTGTAGAGTGTCAAAGTTTCTAGTTAGACTTGTAATTGACTTAACTAATTTATTTTAAAAAATTATTTTTAAATAAATTTAAGGCTTCCACTATTTTTTTTGAATTCTTACAGTCCCTTGGTAGATATGCAAAAGTCTTTGCAATCATAGACTTTTTGTAGGTGGTGTGGTCTTACCGATTGGCTTACCACCTCACCTAGTAATTATTGGTGATGAGTCAGCTAATGAGTAGATAACTCTTGTCCAATATTTTTCTAAACAAGGTGCACCCAACTCGGTCAGTAATTCATGAAGCTCACTATGCTCGAAATATTGCTCCAATCCTTAATTAAGTCAGACCTACCATTTACATGAACTAGATTCATGATTAGGATCCTCACCGTATCCAAAATATTGAGCACAATCCATCCTTCAATCCATAGCATCTTATGCCTAATAGCTATGATTGCATCTTCTCGGTGCAACTGAACCACTATAACCAATCGAGAACAATCAACCTTGGAAAGAGCCTGCACAACTACAATGGTGGAAGACCTATGACTTAATATTTTCTTAGAGAGATTTCAATTTAGATCTCTTTAATCCTTAATTAGTCATAACAATTATGACTAATCTTGTGGCATGGATTAGCTTGAATCGTTAGCCACCTTAATACAAAATTGGGTCAACCCAATCGATCAGATAAGTGAGATTGATGGGAGGGCTATGCTATTAACTCACGGTGGATACATCCAAGTCAAGTAGCTCCCAATTAAAAATCATTGATTGAATCTACCAGACTTACCTTAGACACCGATTTGTCTGACCAGAACTGATCGGGTTAGCCTACAATCCAGGCTCGAACGGTGGAGCTAGATTACATCTTGAGGTGGTCAATCACATGTGGCTATGAGTCGACCTTGACCAAACTTATATCTAATGGTCTAATCAATTTAAGCACTCTTGATCTCACCTAACCAACTCTTGATTCGGTTTGATCAACAAATCAAGCTAGACCTAATCAAGCTACCCATACTCTAAACCCATATTTCATGAAGGTGTCTTAGATCTGAAACTTCTTAATTTTTAGATCTAATTTATTTTATAACTTAATTCTTAATTATGTCCAACAGGGTTCAAAAATAAAGCATGCATTTTAGATCCTAGGAATTTTGGATCTAAGATTTTGCAGAAAAATAAGTTTTACTTTTTTTGATTGAGGATAAATGCACAGCACCCCTACATGCCATAAGAGCATCCCATCGAATGAAAAGTGAGGGCCTTTAAATCCTTCTTACTTTTATGATCGGACGGTCAAGGGGAATGCCTCAATCAAAAAATTAAACTACTGCTATAAAAATTAGATCTAGTACATATATCATATATACGACTACTGACCTAATCTACACATGCTTTGCATACATTAAAAAGATCAGATCTAGTACAAAAATTTAAATTGCATCTCATGCTTTGGATCTAATTATATCTCATATAATATCAAAAAATTATATGATCATATCATTAAAAAAAAATTCAGATCTAATCTAATCTAGATCTAAAACTACAAACGCAGCTCTGATACCAGTTGAACGAACTAAAATAGGATCAACCTGATCGGATCAGGTCGTGCAGTTGAATTTTAAAAATTTTATGCTACTAATCCAAAGAGATCTAAGAGTTCATAAATTTGATTAGAATAATCTAAAATTAAAAACTAAATTATGGTATCTAATACAACCTATTTTGGGTGAACAATTCACCCACAGCGATGATCCTGATGCTGTCCGAGGTTCTGATGTTAGCCGCGCACGTGTCCGACCTCTACCAGCATCCACTCAGATCAGATCTAGAGGTCATCTCCTTCTAATCTAATTTTAAAATATCAGATCTAGAACTCTTTTGGTACATCTTTGATCCAATCTCCAGCAGCTGGTTGATTATCATACGAATGGGATCTCCTTGACTCGATCTTTGTAGCAGCAGCACTTCAACTCTTTGAGTGCTGATTCGCCCAACCCTTGGGCATGTAGAAGAGGGAGAGGAGGAGTGGAGGAGAGATAGAGAGGCAGAGTGTGGGTGTGGTGAACTAGAATGGCCAAATAGTTTGGCCAAAGGGTCTATTTATAAACTAACCTTAACCCTAGAGTCCTAGGGCTTTAAGAAATTAATTTGCTTAAAGTAGAAAGACTCCCCTCTTATTTCCATGCCCCATTTGAATTAATTCTCCATTTTTTCATACAAAATAGGAGAAAAGATGCCACCACCTTATCAGATAAAGTGGAGTTGGCGTAGAGCTTCTCTCTTGTTAATCCACTGGGGTGCATGCTAATGTTAATCCAAAACTCTTTCAAAGAGTTTTGGTCTATTCAAACTCCTTGAATAGATATCCTCTCATGTTAATCCACTGGGGTGCATGCTAAGAAGGGTGTGCACCCTCCTCTTCCATGCAAAAATCACCTGAGGCATGCACCCCAAGAGAAATTCCAAGGGGTGCGCACCTTCTCCCTTCTTTCCTGCAAAGACTAGGTCAAAGTGACCCTTGTCCTGACGTCCTTTGTATGAGACCAGGACAAGCTCTGATCTCATCAAGACAAGCCTTGATCTTACTAGAACAAGGTCCAGTTAGACTAGAATAAATTCATACAAGATTTCTGGATGAGCCAAATTAGATTTGACTAAGTTCAGACCAATCAACAAGTCCATAGGAGGAGAAAGTTAAGTCCAATCATATGCTAGTACAATTTTCTTGAACTTGATTGGATCTAGTCCAAATCAATAGAATCATGTTGGCCCAATTAATGACCTCTAGACCCAAATTTTTGTTTGTGTGATCCAATTAGGTTCAATTCTGTATGGTAATAGAATATGTCACGATCTCTATCATTGACATCATCAAAATATCTTTTGATGGATCAGAACTCTTCTAATTCGTCCAATTAGAATCGTCGATCATTAAGATAATTCTAATTGATCCCAAAATCCATCAGTGACACCTAATAGTATATAGTGGCAATCCATCAAAACTAAATGCGAACCTCTCGGTGGAGCCAACTGTGTGATTGGATTCTTCTATCATGAGCATCGATAGGATCTTTGTCAAGGTGAACTCATTAGACCCAACACTTATTATATTAATAAAACATTTGATTCGATCCCGATGTGAAACCTTAATAGAAACTTTTTTTATTATTTCATACTACCATGGTCATAGGCTTTTGGACTCAATCTCATGATCATCATAGAACTACTCGTTTACCAAGATTGATAGATTCCATCTTGGTGCAATCCAATTGCTATAATGAATATGCTATAGCTAACATACACCTTAGGATTCGAAATAGCTAGAAAACTAAGTTATGATGTAGTCAAACTATAACACACTCAAGGTAAACTACCGATATACCTCAGATCAAAGAACCAGTCACACAACTGCAACATCGAGCTAGTCATCGATGAGAAGGATATTGAAAAATAAGACCCTCACTCAGACCTGCGTGGCCACTGGTGATTAGCCAAACAAGAAAGAACAAACTCCCAAAATTAATGTAGAAGAAAAACCAATGGATTCAAGAGAGAAAAGAGAGGAAAAGAGCATCCAATGTTTTGAAAGAAAAGAGCTTTTATTTTCTTGTATTCAGCATCATTACAATCCTTGACCTATTTCCAGTATAAATACTTTACAAAGGGATCAAGCTCCAAGCTCCCCAAAGCCAAGCAACTCATATACACAAAACTAATCCAACGATAGTAAGCTAGCTAACCTGTAACTGGGTTGGCTCAAACTAAGCCGACCCAGTTGTGTGCTGGCAGACTGAGCCAACTCAGTTATGTACCATACCAGTAGTCCTAAAAATATTGCTTTCTATTTGAATTTTCTCTGAGATATAATTGACCCAGTCCTAGATTGAGTCGACCCAGCTCCTACATAGTCTTAGGATGAACCAGCTAAGTTTCTGTAGCTTGCTTATCCAGATTGATTTCTCTACTGACTTGCTCTTATCTTTCCATGATCTTTTTTTTCATATTTTCAAGACTTGGGAGCACCACACCCTAAGCTTACATTCTCCATCTTGATGCTTTCAAGTCCTTGTGAACTCATCTTTTTCTTATAGATCCATCCATGCCACATACACCTGAAAGCTGTCTCTGAGGAGTACCTTCATGAGTGCATCAGACTGATTCTTCTTTGTATGAACCTTCACCAATTCAACTTCACCTTCCTCCACTAGCACTTTGATTCTATGGTACCTCACATCTATATGTTTTGTGCACGCATGATAGACTGGATTCTGTGCAAGCAACAGTGTACTCTGACTGTCACTATACAATATAATCTTGCTCTACTTTATCCTCATCTCAACAATCAACCTCCTAAGCCAAAGAGCTTTCTTTGTAGCCTTAGTCATTCCAATATACTCGGCCTCTATGATAGACAAGGCCATGATTGGTTGAAGGGTTGATCTTTAAGACACCGATCCATCAAATATGTAGAACAGGTATCTAGTAGTAGACCTCCTTGTATCAAGATCACCTACATAATTGGCATCTACAAATTCTTTCAGAGGATCTGAACCTTCACATATCGTCATAGATTGTTCTTCAAATCCTCCCGGCTACCCACCAAATACCAAACCACAGTCCCTTGTTTCATATAGATAATTCAGTATCTACTTCAATGCTTTTCAATGATCATTTTCTAGATTAGCCATATATCTGCTAACAGAGCTCACTGTATGTGCTATATCTGATCTACAATACACTATTATGTACAAAACACTGCCTACAGCATTCACATAAGGGACTCTATCCATATACTCTCTCTCCTCTTTTGATTGAGGTCTTTGATACTTGAAGAGAGATATGTGGCTCAGCAATGGTGTCTCGATAGGTTTGGCCTTCTTCATCCCAAATCTCTCTAGAACTTTCTAGATATATCCTCCTTATGACAAATGGAACACTCCATTGCATCTATCTCTACAAATCTTCATTCCAAGAATTTTCTTTGCTGGACCTAGATTCTTCATCTCAAACTCAGATAATAATATCTTTTTCAACCTTTTTATAGCTTTCATGCTTCTACTAGCTATGAGAATATCATCTACATATAGTAGTAGATACAGAACATCCTTCTCATCTACATCCTTGACATAGATGCAGTAGTCATGTTCATATCTGATAAATTTCAGGTTCAAAACAAAGCTATCAAATCTATGATACCACTGATGAGGAGACTTTTTTAAGCCATACAATGACCTCTTGAGTAAACACACCTTCTCCTCCTATCCAATCTTCATGAAACCATCTGGCTGCTTCATGTAGATTTTTTCCTCCAAAATCTCATGAAGGAAGGCTATCTTCACATCCATCTGTTCCAACTCCATGTTATGCTGTGCCACCAATAGCAGCAAAACTCGAATAGATGTATGACTCACCATAGAAGAAAAAACTTCTATATAATCAATTCCTTCCCTCTATGAGTATCTTTTTGCTACCAGTCTTGTCTTGAATCTGATTCCATCTAATTCTAAAGATGCCTCCTTCTTAATGAACACCCACTTTGAGTCAATAGGTCGAGCACCTTCCAAAAGATCCATCGGCTGCCATGTCTAATTTTTCTTCAGTGATTCTATCTCCTCCATCATAGCTTGCATCCATGACTCATGGTCATCACTCTTCATGATCTCTGTATAATTTTCTAGATCTTCATTAGTAGTAATGAGAGCATAGAAGATAACCTCATCAATGCCATATCTAACTAGTCTTCTAACAGTATGCTGGAGCTCGTGCAAAGTCACTCCCACTGGCACATTGCTTCTGCCTGATGTCTATAGCTACTCCTATACATCTAACTAAACAACTGGCTCTCCATGCTGATTTTCAATCTGAGTCAAAACTTTTCTGCCCAACTCCACCTTAATAGAAACATTCCTGTAAGTGGATGTAAACTGCATGCCATCTATCTCTGACTGGCCACCATTGTTCACCTTCATTTCTTTAGTTCCTCCTATACTTTCAGACATCTCCAAGATGCTCTTTTCATCAAAAATAACATCTCTGCTAATCACTGTCTTTTGTGCTTCAGGATTCCATAGTAGATACCCTTTGACTCCTTATGGATACCTTATGAATGTCATCTTTTGAGATTTAGGGTCTAACTTGCTCCTCTCAGTTGCCTCCATATGTGCATAGGCCAGACAACCGAAGACCTTCAGGTGGTCAAGCTCCACCTTCTTTTCACTTTGGACCTTCTCTAGAATACCTCCATTTAGCTTGCGATAAGGAAACCTATTAACAAAAAATAAGAAAAGATTAAAGCATCATCCTAAAAAGATTTTGAAAGTGATATCTGCAGCCTCAAACTCCTTGCCTTCTCGATCAGTGTTCAGTTCATCCTCTCCATGACACCATTCTACTAGAGAGTCATCTTCACTGTGTAATGACGTTTGATGCCATTTTTCTCACGGTACCTTTTAAACTCCAAGCTTGTATACTCTTCTCCTATCTGACCTTAGATACTTCACCTATCTCCTTGACTCCTCAACTTCAGCTCTCCAAGCTTTGAACTAGGCAAACACCTCTGATTTTTTTCTAATCAGATAAATCCACACTTTGCTTGAGTAATCATTAATAAGAGTGACAAAATATCTCGCCCATCTCTACCTGATACAGGAGCCGATCCCCATATATTCGAGTATACTAAGTCCAGCATTCCTTCACTGCACTTGGTACTATTGGCAAACTTCATCCTATGCTGTTTGCTAAAGATGCACGGCTCACATAAATCTATGCCCTCCTTCTTTAGGGTTGGGATCATCCCTCTTTTGCTAAGTTTTGTGAGCCCTCGATCACTCATATGATCCATCCGGTAGTGCTACAGTCGATATAAGAGCTGCTCCTCCTATGTCGCAGCTAGCACCTCTGCACTATTGTTCATAACTAAGCCTTCCATTCTATAAAAATTATTGCTCAGTCTTCTACCTCTCATCACCACCAAAGCTCTCTTAAAAATTTTTAGATATCCACTACCAACCTGGCTACTAAAAACATAACCCTACTCCTCCAAGTAGCCCAAAGAAATCAAATTCTATTTCAGCTTCGGTACATGCCTGACATTCGATAATGTATGAATGACCTATCATATATCCTCACTCTTATTGAGCCAACTCTAGCTACTCTACATGAGTGATCATCTCCAAGACTGACACTTTCACCATTGGTCTTCTAGTAGATAGCAAATCACTCCCAACGAGAAGTATAGTGGTGCGAGCATGCTGAATCCAACATCCATGTAGTATCACACTCTATGAACCCATCTAATAAAACTAGCAGGTCTTCTCTACTGCTCACAAAAGTAGTATCATCATTTTTGTTGGCCTTCTCTTTTTCTGACTTTAAAAAGGGATATTTTCTCCTTAGATGTCCAGGCTGATGACATTTGTAGCATTTCAATGTCTTCTTTCTAATCCCAAGATTTTAATCTGCCCTTGCATTTTTTCTTTGCCTTCTCCATTGATCTTTCCTATCTTTCATTCACAGCCAAGACCTCAGACATAGGATCTTCATTACAAATCTTTTCTCTCTGCTCATTTGATCTGAGCACACCAACAACTTCTTCATAGTTTAGGATCTTCTTTCCATAAACTAAAGTTGTTATGAGATTATCATAAGAACCTAGGAGAGAATAAAGTAGCAATAATGCCTGATCTTCCTCGTTGATCTTCACATTCAAACTCATCACCTCAGAACACACCTGATTGAATCTTTGGATATATACAACAAGATCTCCATCTTTGGACATCTTCAGACTGTACAACTATTTCTTCAACCATAGCTTGTTGGTCATGTTCTTTCCCATGTATGTATTTTCCAGTCTCATCTAAAGTCCCTTTGCCATGGTCTCTATGCAAACCTCGAGCAACACCTGATCGGCCAAGCACATTCTGATTGTGCTAAAAGCAATTTTCTATAGCTCTTTCTAGTCCTCAGTACTAATCTTTTCTGGCTTTTCTCTTACCAAAACCTTATAGATGCTCTACTGAACCAACAAGTTCTTTATCCTTTGCTACCATAAGGTAAAGTTCTTCTTATCATCGAACTTCTCAAAATTGACCTTGAATCCACCTGATCCGGTGACTACAATTAAGTCAAGAGCAAAATCCTAACACCCTTCTTCGATCACACACCAGCAAAACTATCCTTCAGTGAAGATCTATGGGCCCTAGATCTTCCTTTCAACCTTTTGTATCATCTTTCCTTCATGTAACAACTCTCCATCTTAATCTAGAGATAACCACGAAGAAAACTAGAAAATTTTAGGGTAAAATTGGGTATAGCAGATCCTGGATGTAGAAATCCTAGGTGTCTTTCTTTCTTCCATGCAACACCACTCTGATACCAGATGTTGGAAAATAAGACCCTCACTCGGACCAACATGGCCACTGATGATTAGCCAAGCAATAAGGAACAAACATCTAAAATTAATGCAAAAGCAAAACCAATGAATTCAAGAGAGAAAAGAGAGGAAGAGAGCACATAATTTTTTAAGAGAAAAGAGCTTTTAGTTTCTTGTATTTAGCATCATTACAATTCTTGACCTATTTTCAGTATAAATACTTTACTAAAGGGTCAAGCCCCAAGCTTATAGAAATACTCCATAAATTCAAATAACCCACGTATATAAAACTAATCCCATAACACTGAGCCAACCCAGTTTCAGGCTGAGCCGATTAACCTGCAAATGGATTGACTCAATTTGAGACTGAGCCGATCCAATTGTGTACTGTGCCAATAGTCCTAAAAATACTATTTTCTATCCAAATTTTTTCTAAGACATAGTCGATCCAGTCCTAGAATGAGCCAACCCAACTTTCAACTTAACCGACCCAGTCTTAGGATGAGCCGACTAAATTTTTGTAGCTTGCTTATCCAGGCTGATTTCTCTGTTGGCTTGCTTCCATTTTTTCATGATCTTTCTTCTTATATTTCTAAGACTTGGGAGTGCCACACCTGAGCTTACAAAGGTAGACTCTCTTATCACTACTCGAGGTTGTCATGCTCAGTGCTCTTATTCTCAACAAGTACCTATATTCTCACTTCGATGTCTCCATACCATAGACTCAAGATACATCTATCCTAAAAAAGTGATCATACATTAATCTTTCAGATTGATCACCATCCTCATGATGATCCTACGATTAGAAGTAGTTTATGAGTTAATTATAATAACACATGCCTTAAATTCTCAAAACTTAAGAATATGTATTATCATGTCCATTAACTTAATGCATGTATCACAAATACTTTATGCACAAATATGATAGAAGAAATAATTTTTTTATTAATTATAAGTCAAAATTATAAAAATGCTCCTAGAAAGTATTTACAAGTATTGACCAATCTGATTTCTAGGACACATATCTTATAGATGGTGTGGTGCTCCTAAGTCTTGGAAGGCCACAGGAGGGGCCAGGATGTTGGTTCTAGAAAGTCTAGGATAGGTGTGGTCATAGGACTAGGATAGAAGTTATCCTAGGGTGAAGGCGGCGTGTAGCCCTGCACAGACTCGAGATTTAGATCTGAGAATCTTGAGAAAAATTGGTAGGTGCTCCGGAGACCTGGGACATAAGGTGAAGCAAAGGATCAGAGCTAGGAGAAGAATCAGCCAAGATAAAGGGCTAATAGATAGGTAGGCTAGCTTAAAAACATACTTGAGCCAGCTCGGGTAGAGACCAAGCTGGCTTGGGTAGATTCGAGTTGGCCCTCTTAGGTAGACAAAAGACAAGGGTTCGGACAAGATGCAGTCAAGCTAGCTCAACTTCTGATAGTACCGACTCGACAATGGCATATAGAATAGGATGGGTTTTCTATTTGATCTTGAATTAGGATTAATCCAAGGGGGTCTTAAGGCCTAGTTCAATAAGGTCTTAAGGAGTCTAACTCATGTATGGATTGGATTTAGATTTAGGGGATGAGAGCATGAAAGACATGGATGTACATGGGCTCAGTGAGTACTTTCATGTATTGGGTTGGCTTAGGAAAGTTTTTCAACTAGAGTTTGGGTTTAGTAAGATTCATGTGCTATAACAGAAACTCTAGGATGTATAAATTCAGGTATTGTATCTTTTACAAGGAGTGAAATCAATACAAAACTTTTCTTCCTAAACTCTCTTCTTTTATCTCTCTCTAGTTCCAACTTTAAGCCCTAGGTGCTGGCCATCTACTTTGTTCTTCTTCAGATTTCTAGAACAACACCCAGGTTCCACACAAGAAATCAAATCTACGATGGTGGTTCCGAGCAGTCGTAGGAGCAATAGTTAGTTTTGAAGTGGTCCATCTACTACAATAATTGGTATCAGAGCCAACTATCCTCAATAATATGGTATCAGAGTCTAGTTGAGCATGAAGAAGGAAGAAGATCAGGTCTCAGTAGAGATCAACAGTGAGATTCAGATCTAAGATTTTCTTTAGACTTCATAAGAAAGGAAGAGATCATAGGACTACTGTCCACCATCCATAGTCAAGGTAATTTTTAGATCTACCTGTTTGTTATTTTTTATTTGATTTGATCATGGAGAATAGCAAGTTGAAGATAGATTTAAGAAGTTTGATAAAAAAAAAAAATTTCATGATGTGGAAGGTTAGGATGGAGGATCTACTGGTTTAGATGGGACTGGATTCAGCCTTAGAAGATAGGTCAAGGGAGATGATAGACAAGGTGTGGGTGTCCTTGGAGAAAAGAGCATGTGCCATGATTAGATCTTATCTAGCAGATGAGGTGCTATATGGCATGTTGAAGGAGAGAACACCCAAGAATTTATGGTCAAGATTATACCAGTTGTACATGAGAAAGAACATGTGCAATAAGTTGATGCTGAAGAAGTAACTGTACAGCCTTCAGATACAAGAGGTTAAGGATGTTGCAAGTCATATTCAGTAGTTTGATCGAATAAGCATGGATTTACTCAATATCGGGATGGATCTCGAAGAGGAGGACAAGAGTTTATTATTGTTGTGTTTGCTATCCGAAAGATTCGATCGGTTGGTGACGACATTACTGTATGGTAGGAGATACTGGTGTATGAGAAGATTGTATCAATGCTGAGGTCCAATGAGCAACGAGAATGGATGATGAAGAGAAAAGTCTTTTAGAAGGGTCTTGTGGTGTTAGAGAGACCTAGAAAAAAAAAAGAAGGGCAAGTGAAGAGACAGCAAGGAGTCCAAGAGATGTTTCAAGTATGGTGAAGCAGGGCACTTTAAGCAAGAATGTCTGCTTTGGAAGAAGTGCAAGAAAGAAGAAAAGTCTGATTCCATCAATTAAGTCACTGAGAGTGAAGAGTCATATGAGCTCTTAGTGGTCTCGAAGGAGCCCATAGGGTGCGGTGTATCCGAGATGGCTTCAAATGGGTCTGTGAAGCACAGAAGATCTGAAGGACCAATGATGGTGTCTGAGGTGCAGCGGTAGGTCCAGTAGTGCAACATTGGATGGTTGGCCTTGGGGGACTCAGTTACAAAGTCAGCTTCTATGGCATCAGAGAAATTTTAGTTTCAGATGGAGCACTGGGCAGAGATGGCTTCATCGATGGAGAGAGATGTAACATGAGTTTAGAGCAAGATGCAGGAGACCATCTAGTCCAATGCTAGGATCCATAATCTAGGAGCAGCACATCAGATGAAGCGAGTTTGAGGAGACCGTTAGGACAGGCCTGAAGGTCTTTATTCAAAAGTCCGATTATGCAAGAGAAAAGGATAATTCAAATGGTCAGATGTTAGATATATGTGCCCTAGAAGCCAGAATTGGCTGACACTTGTAATACACTTCTAGGGGCAAAATTGTAATTTTGACTATAATTAATAAATGGGTTATTTTCTATCACACATGTGTATTTAGTGTCTGTGATACATCCTTTGAGTTAATGGTAATGATAATTCATATTTTCAAGAGTTGAAAATTTAAGACATGAATAATCATTATTAACTCATAAACAGCTCCCGACCATAGGATCATCACGAGGATGGTGATTGATCCGGAAGGTTGGTGTACGATCGCTTCTCTTTAGTAGATGAGTCTTGAGTCTACGGTGTGGAGACACCGGAGCGAGAGTACAGGTACTCGTTAGAGAACGAGGGCACTGAGCGTGACCACCTCGAGTAGTCATTAGGGAGTCTACCTTCTCGTCAATGACTGACTCGATGCTGCAGTAGTGTGTCTGGTTCTTTGACCTGAGATGCATCGGCAGTTCACCTTGAGGGTGTTATAGTTTGACTACACCATTACTCGGTCTCCTAGCCATATGGAACCCTGAGGTGTATGTTGGCTATGACATGTTCATTGTAGGAACTGGATTGCATCAAGATGGGATCTATCTACCTCGGTGGTAGAGGAGTAGCCCTATGATGATCATGAGAATCAAGTCCTGAAGCCCATGGCCATGGCAGAGTGAAATAATAGAAAGAGTTTCTATTTAGATTTTCACATTGGACTCGAATCGAATGATTACATCATATGACAGAGACTAGGGTTTGACGAGTTCACCTTAACCCTAATCTGATCGGGGCTCAAGATAGAAGAACTGAATCACACAGGTAGCTGCACCAAGAGGTTCGCATTCAGCTCTGATGGGTTGCCACCATATACTGCTAGGTGTCACTGGTGGATTTTGGGAGCAATTAGAATGATTTAGATGATCGATCATTCTAGCTGTTCGAATCAGAAGAGTTCTGATCCATCGAAAGGAGTTTCGATGATGTCGATGATAGAGATCATGACATATCCCATTACCATACAGAACTGAACCTAACTGGGTCACACAAACAAGGGTTTGAATCTGGTGATCATCAATTGAACTGATCTAGTTCAATTGATCTGAATGAGATTCAATTAGGTTCAAGGAAATCGTGCTAGCACTCGATTGAACCTAACGTTCTTCTTTTGCTATCATAAATAAGTTGTCCTGTCTGAGCCAAAGGAGTTTGTGCTCAAACAGAAGGCCTTCATTATGGTCTGACTGGAGGTTGTCCAAGTCAGAATAGGTTGTCTTATTTGTAAGACATTACCTGCCAATTTTTGGTCACCTGCCATTTCTTGTTCTTTGACTTTGGTCAAAAGTCTACCTTTGACTGGTCAAACGTTGACCATTCACCCTTTGACTTTTGACCACATGTCATGCACCTATTGGAGAGCTGGTGGGGGCTTGTCCCCCTGCCAGAACCTGGCAAGGAGAAGGGCGCACGCCAAGGGTGGCGTGAGCCCAAGTAGGAGGCGCCTAGGAGTCCTTGTTGGGACAAGGACTCCATCTCCCTTTAGGATTCCAATGAGAGTTCTTCTAAGAATCCAGTTTGACTGGTCCAAGGCACTCTCCAAGTAGGAATCCAGGGGACTCTAATCCCACCAATCAGATTTAGATCTGATTTCACAAAGGGTTGTGATTGGTTGGGAGGAAGATGACTTGGATCACGCTTAGTCTATATAAGAGACCCAGCGCCCAAGTGAAAAAATAATAATAATCAAGAAGCAATCTTCCCACGCCCCAAGGCTGCCTCTCTCCCCTTTCTCCACGCCATACTCTCATCTCCCCTTGCTCTCCACGTCCAAAAGTGTTTTGGATTTGGATTGGTGCGATTTAGATCAAGAAAAGGAGATCAAAAGCAAGAAGGCTGCGCTGCTGCGAAGAACGACTGCAGATCTTCAAAAGGAGTTTTGAAGATCCTCCAGATCAGATCCAGATCTGATTTTTGGAGGCGTGATAGAGAAGAAGAGGATCTCCAGATCCAGCCCGAGTGGATACCGGTAGAGGCCAGGCGCTTGCGTGGCTTGATCCAGAACCTTCCGCTGCAAACAGGATCATCAACAGGGTAATAGGATTACCCTATTCAGGTAAATTGAATGTGATTTAATTTATCCTTTTCATTTAATTTTTATTAAATAAATAAGAATCAGATCTGAAGCATCCCTGATCTGATACAGATCTAAGAGAAAAATTTTTGAAATATATCTCTTGATCTGATCAGATCTGAACGAACCTGGTCAGGGAAATCAGGATTTCCCTTCAAGTGGTATCAGAGCCATGGTTCTAAAAATAGTTTAGATCTGATTTTTAATTTTATTTTAATTAAAAATAACGTGATTTCAGATGTCACATGAGATGTGATCAGATCTGAAATCAGAAAAATTAAAATTAAATGATTTGGATCTAAGAACATGAAGATATGCATGACTAGTTCTAGAATAGAATAGTTCTATAGAATAGTTTTGCATGTCTTTGATTTAATATGATTAAATCATATTTTAGATCTTCTTATTTACTGTTTTCTGATATTATAAGTGTTATAATAACATCTGATAAACAGCAAATAAAAATTATTTAATTTTAAATATCATATGAGATATGATAGATGCATGACTAGACTAGTTGTAGAATAGTTCTACATAATTGTCTAGATTAGAATTTATTTTGATTAGATCAATTTAAATCTAATTTTTCAGATTATTATGTGATAATTTAGATCTGAAAACATGCATGATTATGATACATGAGATGTATGCAAAATATGCCATGGTTAGATCTAAATTTGTATATGAGATATATGATATAGATCTATAACTGTTTTGTAGTATTGAATGTTTATTGAATGTTCCTGATTAAGGCGTTCCTCCTTGGCCGTCCGGTCATAAGAACGAAGAAGGGTTTAAAGGCCCTCTCTTCCCATTCGATGGGGTGTTCTTATGATGTGTAGGGGTGCTGCGTGTTCGTCCTTAATCAGAAACCCAAAACTTACTTTCTGCAAAACCCTAGATCCTGAAACCCTAGGATTTATTGTGCATATTTTGTTTATGAACCCTACTTAATTAAGAATTAAGTTTATGGAATATTAATTAGGTCTAAAATTGAGAATTTCAGATCTAAGACATATTCATAATACTGGGTTCGGGCTTGGGTAGCTCAATTAGGTCTAAGCGGTTGATCAAACCGAATCAAGAGTTGGTTAGATGGGATCAACAATGCTTAAATTGACCAGCCTAATAGGATTAAGTCTGGGTCAAGATCGAGTCACGATCAAGCAAGACCTAATTAGGCTCAGAGGTTAGAGTCTGGATTGTAGGCTAACCCAATTGGTTCTGACTCAACAATTTGGTGTCTAAGGTAAGTTTGGCACAGACGACCGACTGGTTTTTAATTGGAAGCTACTCGACCTGAATGCGTTCTTGTACGAGTTAATGGCATATTCCTTCCACCGGTCTCACTTACCTGGCCATATCTGTTGACACAGTTCTGATCTGAGGTGGTCAATAATCCGAGCTGACCCATGCCACTAGGTTAGTCATAATTGTTATGACTAAGCCAAGTCTAGTTTAATGAGACCTGAATCAATTCTCCCTAAGAAAAGATTAAGTCCGAGGTCTTCCACCATTGTAGATGTGCGGGCCCTTCCCGGGGTTGATTGTTCTCGGCTGGATACAGTGGCTCAGTTGCACCGGGAAGACGCAACCATGTCTATTAGGCATTGGATGCTATGGGCTGGAGGATGATGAGTTGGCTCAATATCTTCGGATACGGTGAGAGACTCAATTAGAACCCCAGTCTATGCAAATGGTGGGTCTGACTAACTAAGAGTGGATCAATATTTCAGCTATAGGGTGAGATTCATGAATTAAGACCAAGTTTGGGTGCACCATGATTAGAGAATCATTGAACAAGAGTTGTTCACTCATTGGCTAACATTCACACATAATGTTAGGTGAGGTGATATGAGTCAGGTTGGTGAGAGATACCCGCACCACCCACTAGAAATCATAATCATGGGATTTTCGCATCTCTACAAGGGAGTGTAGGAGCCGAGAAAATAGTGGAAGCTAATTTTTTTTAAAAAAATCTCTAAACAAATTGGTCAAGTCAAATTACAGTATCTAACTAAATCTTTGAACTCTCTACAGGAAAATTCTGCGTCCAACCCATTACGCATATCCGACAACATAGACGGACGAACCCAATTATAAAGATTGGCTCAAGGAACTAACAAAATTATTTTGGTTCGAGAAGTTAACATGTTTTTGGACAGGGACCCTCCCATCTTACCAGCGCATCCATCTATGAACAGAGAGCGTCTCTGAAAAAATGGAATGACGAAGAAATAAGGCCAGATATTACATGTTGGGCTCCGATGTCTGATAGGCTCAGCGCCAACATGAGATATCGGGACTGCTCGCAAATGTTGCTCACCTATAGGAGATGTTTGGTGAATGAGTCGCGCAGCCAATATCAAGTCACGAATGATTTTTAAGGCTAAGATGCTGATGGCAGTCAGTCTAAGATCACTGTCTGACAATGATAAGACATGAAGAGCCTTGAGAAGCTCGGTGTGAAGTTGGACTTGACTGCTCAGAATGATATTATTCTGCAATCCCTTGACTGATGCATAATGGGCAAATTCATCATAATTACCAACAATGCATAAACTTTAAAATTCCTTGGCCTGAATTAATGAGATATCTGGTTACCGCTGAAGCTTATCTAAAATGAGGTAGGTTAAAGGCTCGTCTTGCTATGGGAACCGGACTCTCAAAGGAAGTTTATATGCAACCAAAAAGAGCGAGATCTGGGGGTGAAAACGCAGAAGGTAGAAGGAGAGACGAACCGAAGAAGGCCGGAGTCGAAGTGAAGAAGGATCGACTTGGCAAGAAGGTTTGCCATTGCAACAGCGGAAGGCCATTGGAAGTCCGAGCAATCTGCTCCTACTTACTGGCACGCACTGAAAGAACAAGGAAGGAAGTCCTATCTGGAGGTATGATCGTCTATTTTGAGTCCTAACCTTACGGTTCTTCGCATCAGTTGGAGTGCTTGACTCTGTATTCTAGTGCTCACTCTAGTGCATCGTTGCTATGCCAGGTCCTCAGTCCCGCAGCGATATGCAGCGGGGATGAGTGGGATGGAGAACATGCATCCTACGCGGTGAAATGGAGCAAGACGTTTGCCTGCAAGTAGCCGTGGGAACAATCATCTCTTCGCATGGAGCATCGGTGTTGTCGGAGACTTAATTTTTGAAAGACCTGCTATTTTAGTGCCTGCAGCAAGCAGGACTTTGAATTTGTTGGTTTCAAAATGCTTAGCACAAAGTAAGGTTATGTGTACATCACCCTTCTTTAAGGACCATGTAACATTGCTTCGTTTGAGAGAAAGAACTAAATTGCAAAATGTTTCCTTATTTACTGGTCTTTTATCAGCTCATATTTGATGTACCTATTTTGGAGAGCAGTATCGCAGCCCAATACGTGGAATGCGCAAACGACCTAGGGATAGTCCAAATCGAAGATATCTATGAGCACCTGAGATTATAGTCATATTAGCAGCAAGAATGAGGATAACAATTGCGAGAAATGGCGCTATAAGTCCATTGAACTTAAGTCTATCAACTTATGAATCTTGCCATTCAACGGACCAAAATGACAACTCACCCTTGTTGGACATGGAGAGGGCCACAGAATCTCCTTGCCCTAGTACATCTGACTGTGTTGCGGCCCATTATGATGCCGTGCTCGGCAGACGGTACAATATTTGTCTATCTCATACCTTTTACCATGATAGATCTGTTCTGGTCATGGGATGTTATATCTGTCTGAACAAAAGTCTAAGCTTTTAAAAAGTTCCAAAAGAATTCCAGAACTGAAGTAGAAGAATCAAACTGGAAAAATCCCAATTAAGGTTCTTCATCAGATCGAGAGGTGAAGATCTTAGCCGAAATTCCTAGACTATCTTAAAGGAAAATGGCCATAGTCCTCTACATGGACTCCACCAGGAGGGAGTTGGGGGGGAGGGGAGAAGGGAACACTCACTCAACGGGTTCAGAAGGAGAAATCGATCCTAATTGGATTGGTTCGTCATGATATGGAGACTTCACAGACTCTCCCTAAGACACTATTTTCTTTGGGGACTCATTGATTAACTTTCAATTTCTCTTGAATAGATTTTTGACGTTAAGTAATTAGATTGGTCCGATTAAACGTCTACCAAACCTATGCAGTACAAGTAAAAACCAGTCTTCACTAACATATGGGTTGTTCCGGCTTATGCTCAAAGACAACAAGGCGGAACAAGTAATCTTCGTAAAGGTCCTTATAGAGCTCGATTCATAGGAATATCACCTAAAGAGTCATTAGGGAAATAATTCTACATTCCAAAGGACCACAATGTGAATTGTCGAGTCGACATGCCATCAATTCATTGAAAAACGTAGTTTATTCAGACAGCACCACATAGCGGCATTGAGAAAGCAGATTAACTTGATGAGAAAGTATCGAACAGAATGAGTAAGGACCCAAGATTGGAATCCAATCAGGTTGAGCCAATCAGAAACACTAACCGTCCTCCACCTCGTAGATCGGAAGAAGTTTTCGCCCCCTAGGTCAAGCCACTCAGATAGACTCATTAATTGGAGATCATACAGAAATGACTAGGATCATTCAGAATGTAGGAAAATGTCCTGCTAGTAAGTGGCTATGGATATCCCAAAACGGCATCGCGAGCCGCATATACAGATAAGCAGACTCCAGAAATGGCTAGAGGAACTGAAGTCAAGAGATCGACTCGACTGCACTCTAAACCAATGTACCTTGGCTAAGGTTGCTAGACCACCAAGAAGCATAGACCTATGGGATGTAAAGTGGATCCTTCAAGAGAAAGATTGGTGCCAGATGGAAAATGTGGAACATTCAACAGGCTAGACTGTGCAAATCGGTTATAGTCAACTGCAAGCAATGTGACTATCAGGATACCTTCCCGGTAGCTCATGCTAAAA
>QRFJ01000894.1:0-115697 GCA_006176705.1 Cocos nucifera | reverse complement strand
ATGAAAAAATTTAATTTCATTGCTCAAGAAGTTTAAGTACATATGGAGTAAAAGAAAAGGAAGTATATAATTAGAAGAGGTCTCCGATCTCTGGCTGGGGGATAGTGGGAGATCTCGATCCGACCTTGGCAAGTATCGACTCCTCGGTGAGCTCAGGGATGTCGATAGCATGTCCAATGGTAGGAAGATCAACTCTGACAGTGGAGGGCTCAGCTTTATCATTAGAAAGATCCATTGGTTCATTCTCGAGGAAGTCGAGTATTGAAAAATATGTCCTAAAGCCAATCATCTAAGTGGTAGATGATTGAAATTAGTATATGAATTATCTAATAATAATAGTTATTTGGTTGGTCCATCATAAAAGTTCTATCTTCCTTAAATGAACTCCTATACTATGATGAAACTCTTAGAACCATAATCAATCGATAAAGAAGGATTTATCGGATGGTTTTTAAATTATTCATGATCAAATGATAAATTATTAATAAGAACGATAACTTATCGAGTGTAGGTTGTTGTATGCCATATACGTTGGTTATCCTCGTAACCAAGTGGTATGGAGACATTAGTATGGTATCCAAGTGAGATGTAGGAGTATATCTGCACTGAACCTGACCAATGTAGCACTCTACTGTCAAGAGTAGCTAGCTAAGGCCAATGGGTATAAGTATCCCTCCGACCTGAGACTACCACGGTGACTTACAAGCAACTCACTGTACTTTGATACCAGACTACCTGTATTTCTATTATAGGTTCAAAAGATTTTTGGATATAGTAAAGTACTTGTAAAGTTGGTGTGTGAGTCAAAATGGGATTGACCACTCCTGATTAACTTCAAAAAGAGAATGACTCACTGTGTTTCAATTTAGCAAAACCCAGGCCTAAAAAATCCTCGTGAGGTGTCATAAAATTTGTAAAATTTTGAGACACAATAGAGATGACTTGTATGAGTGTTTGACAACATACTCGAAGTCATCTTGAGCATTATTAGTCAAAGGGATGAATTATACGATAACCATGGGCCAAGGTTCTAAAAATATTGCTTTGCATACATTCGATCTATTCGAACGTCGGGAAATATTACTAGATGGTAACTTTGATTGGTACAGAAATTGGTTTCTATACTACTAGCTTAAGTTCGAACTATGGGGTCACACATATTAGAGCTTGCAATCTGATCAGATGGTTAATCGATGATTGAGAATCATTTTGAGGTCAAACATTCAATACGATTGATATTTGATCTAATGCAAGTATTGCAGGAGGATCAATTAGCAATTGGATTGCTAATTGGCTCAATTTGATTGAGCAATCAGGCTGAGATCAAGTCTAAATGAATTAAATTCAATTAGAATTGATTTAAACTTAATTAGATTAAGTCTAGTTGGTTTATTGGATAAGCTAATTACAAGAAAGAATAATTCCTTGTTTGACTAAGACTTAGGTGTACCTAATTGATTTAGGATTTAAATCAGATTTAAATCTTGATTTAATCAAATTTAATTGAGCTTCTAGTTGGACTAGAATCATCCTTAATTGAATTATATTTAATCTAATTTAAATAGAATTTAAATTGGATCCAAACCTATTTTGATCTAGTCAAACAAGAGGAGTCGCAGTTGGACTGGGACTCTCTCTCTTTCCTTGCACCTAAGAAAGCCCACACCCACACTTCATTTCTAGAAGTTAACATAACTTAATTTCATGCCTAAGAATGATTTTTCATGCCCCATAATGTGGAGGTTTTGGAATAAATTTTTAATTGATCAAAATTGGAAAGTAGTTATGCATGGGATTCTATTTGATAGAGTCCTTAAAACCTAAAACTCTATCTCTCTCTCTATGAAAATAAACTCTACACCTCCCATATTAATGTGTTCCCTTTTCCCATCCTTTTAGGAATGTTTTTTCTGATTCTCCATGTTGAGAAAGGGATGGGGTGGCATCCAAAAGTTGGACGCCACCAAGAGTCCTTCTAAGACTAGTCTTTGACTTAATCTTTGGTTGTTAACCCATGCTACTTCTCAAGGCCCTTTAAGGATGTGATAAATCACAAAAAAATTATGAAAAATTAGAAAAAAAGAAGGAGAAGGCATGGATGGTTTGTTGTGCCAAGATTCTTTTTAGAAGATCCTTCAACTAAGACATCAAAGATTGATGTCTTGAAGAGACAAGGTAAGAGAAGATTGTCCTCTCTTTATTTTTCTTTTATGTATTTTTCTTCTTATTTATTATTTATTATTTTTATATGATAAAAATATGGGACAGAGAAAAATAGGGCATGGGGATAAGTGCTCCAAGTTGTTGGAGCATGATATTCATTTTGGATATGATTTGATCATGTTCTGATGAGAGAAGGAGAAGAGAAGAAAGGTCTTCTCTTAGGTTTTCTTTAAGAACCCTTCTTCTTCTTATTTTTATGCAAATTTTATATGAATAAAATAAAAAATCTAAGATCTACAAACTTAGAAAAAATTCTAGAGGAGAAGATTTCCTCTTATCCTAGCACACAAATGTTTTTAGGACATCAATCATTGATGTCCTAAAGGAGAAGATTTATCTTCTTTTAGGATTTATTTTTCTTTGATTTTATTTTTTGATTTATAGGATATCCAAGGGTTGGATTTCTTTCTTATTCTTCCTCATGTTCTTCATCTCTTGGAGTGTTCAAGAGATTCAAAGAACATATATTTGATTAACCATCAAGAGGAATCCACAAGAAGCTAGCACTTCGAGCGGATCTTTGTTCGACGAACCTTCGATCTATGTTGCAGGTTCATGTGGATCATCTGTAGAGGCCAGATGTATGTATGGCTCTAAAAGTAATAACAAAAATCAACCGTGAAGTTCTCGACCCGTGCAAAGGTAAGAGATCTGATCTTTTGGTAACCTAGATATGTTCTAGGATTATATCTAGAATTATTCTAGATCTAGGTATTGATATGATCAATACCACTTATAGTTAATTTATTTTTAAATTTATATTTACATCATGACATGTTATACATCCTTGATGTAGGGTTTTATAATCTAATTACATGCATATTATAGATTAAACTATTTAATCTATTTCTTCCACTGCTTTAATTTTGAAAAAGTTTTGAAATCTATGCATGAAATTCTGTATGTTATCCATCAGTGGTATCAGAGCCAAGTTCTTTTATAACATGTTCATGTATGCTTTAAAATAAATTTAAAAATTAAAATTAATTAAAGATCATACAAACTATCATAAGGTTGTCCTGTTGTAAGGTTAACCCCTTACAATGGAAAGGTTGTCCTAGTATGTGCTGATTTGAATCTGAATTATGAATAATTTAGATTAGATCTTAAAAAAAAAATTATGATTTAATTTTTTATTTAAATCTAAAATTAAATAGATATTAGATCTATTTTAAATTATTTATATTATATTTAAATAATATTAGGATTGCACATACTGCCATAAAGTTGTTCTGCTGTAAGGTTTATCCTTTACAGTGAAATGATTGTCCTAGTATGTGCTAATCCGAGAAACCTAAATTATAAATATGTTAGATAAGATCTAAAATAATTTATGATTTATTTTTAAATTTTAAATCTAATATTAAATAATTTATGATCTAATTTTGATCATTTAGATGAGATCCATATGATATGTTTCATGTTTTGATCTAGATCTTCATGTTGCATATGTTGATATGTAGCTTTATTTTTTAATCTAATTTTTATATGTATGACATATAATTTTGTAGAATTTAAATTATGAACTTATTTTCTACAAAATCCTAGATTCAAAATCCTAGGATATGATCAAAATATTAAAACAAATTAGATCTAAAACCATCATTTGAATTTGATTCAAAGTAAAGTGTTTATAATTTGAAAATGTTTCAAATGATCAAATCAAAAATTAGTTCTGAGGTTCCATAAACCCAAAACTCATGAGCTTGAACTTAATTGAGAATTAAGTGATTGTTTAGGATCTAGGTTTGTGATTTGAAGATCCTAAGATAATTTCATAAAACATGAGTTAATGGATAATGGGTTAGCTTTGACTAGGTCCTAAACTGGGTTAGACCTAGGGTTAGATTAAATATGGACTTAGTTAAGAAATTGATCAAACCTAATTAATAGTTAATTAGGATTAGGTAATTTCTTTAGATCTATTCAATAGTTGTAGTTGATCAAAGTCCATACATCTAATAAATGGATACTGATCATGGCTCAGTGGTCGAGCCCGAGTCTTTAGGCAAACCAAATCAAAACTGATAAATTGATTGGTGTCTAAGGTAAGTCTGGCATCCCAGACTGATGGATTTTAATTGACAGCCTATTTACCTGATCATTTCTGATGGTGTCTAAGGTAAGCCTTGGCAGACCCTCCCACCGATCTCACATACCTTGCCAATATGGTTAATTAACTTTTGATTAGGTTGCTCATTGATTCGTGCTAACCCATGTCACATAGAAAATCAGTGAAACTGATTTTACTTAGTGAGATTGATCTAGGTGCCCATGGACTAAAATTGATCCTAGTCCTTGTCGATGACTTGAGAAGTCAGTGGGAGGACTTGACTTGATGAAGTCAGCAGGAGCAAATTGGTCCATGTCCTTTCTATCCTTAAATTGCTAATAATTTAAATTTTCTAAAATTATTAGGTTCTTAAAATGATAAAGTTATGGAGATAACTGAGTCATAGCCTTCCATTAACGTGTTTGATAATGGGTCCATTAACTCAATAATCATTGCAGGCCCAAAGATCTGGTGCTTGTTAACTAATGAAATTATATCCATCATATGACGACTTGGATGTGTCTCTCTAATGGTGGTTAGGTTGGCCAACCAAAGTTTGGCTTAATCATTCATTGATTAGATGCACCAAGTTTGGTCATGTTAATGGTTGGAACTAACAGGATCCTTATAGTGGAGGCCAAAGCCTACTGATTAGATTTCTGAGGCAAAATTAAATTACTAAAAATTATTTGGAGAAATAATTGGTTATGAACCTATTCTTAGATGTACATGGGTTAGCCAACCAAAGTTGGGCTCGTGTGTAGTTTATGCGGATTCTAGTACCTACTAGGAAATTAAAGTAATTCTCTAAATTGGAGGTAGAGACTACCAATTTGAATAAAATAGTGGAACAATCTTTAGGTTCAAGTCTTTAGGCTTAATATAATTCATATACTTAGGTCAATGTTCTCTTTTCTCAAATTAAGGCTAAATCCTAATTACTCCTATCACTATTAGATAGTGATGACTTATGGGACCCAACTTCGATAATTAGTATCGAAAGTTGAATTTGGTTCAATAGTACGAATGGGTTCATATTAGAGCTTCAAAGTTTAGTCAAAATAATTAATCCAAAATTGACACAAATCAGGCATAGTGCTTCTACTGTAAGAAGCAGGGTCATAGGAAGAAGAATTATCTTGCTTTCCTTGACCATAACAAGCTGAACAAGAGAAAGGAGCAAAAGTTGCTCATTAATGATATTATATGATAACACCTTAAATTTTTTTTATATGAAATTCTGCTACTTAGGTATGAGATACCGGTGGTCTTATGTAATTTATTGCAAGGACAATTGAAAAGTGGAATATTTCAAAATGGTGAGAGATACCTGAACATTAGGGATGGAAGTCTTATTCCAACCCTAGCTTTAGAAATTGTCAAGCTTATTTTCAAAAGATGTTATTTTGAGTGATTATCATCATTATCCATCATTTATGATAATTGTGATCTCTATTAGCCTTTTGGCTAGAGATGGTTATCATTTATCAATAAAGGGGATTGTTATGATATTATTGTGAATAATGTTACAATAATACATGAACAATAAAGAAATAACATTTAATATTTATATAGCCTGTTAAGTGTAATGTACACATCCAAGTTAGATGATGTCATGGATATCTAATTTTGGCATTATGAGCTTAGTCATCTTGACAAGAATAGGATAAATGGGATAGCTTGAGAGAAAAATCTCGACATCAATGATTGTGAATCATTGATAGCCTATGAATCTTATCTTCTTGAAAAGATGATAAAGTCACCTTTTACTAGAAAAGATGAAGGAGCCAATAAAGTTTTAAATCTCATACATAGTGATGTATGTGGACCTGTGAACTTAAGTGCCAAAGGAAGATATTAATATTTCATTACAAACGACCTATCTGGGCATGGGTGCGTTTGGGCTGAATCATTTGAAATGTTCAAAGATTCAATAATGAAATAGAAAAATAAACTAGATAAGATATTAAAACTCTTTAATCAGATCGAGGAGGCGAATATTTATCTAGTGAAGTTTGTGACATATCTAGGAGAGAATTGGATTCTCTCTTAGTGGATATCTTTTCGGAACATAGTGTATCTGAAAGAAGAAATTGAACTTTGTTAGGCATCGTTCAATCCATAATAGGGTTCACTAGTTTGCCTATTTTAGGGTTGTGCTCTTGTGACTACTTATTTTACTCTAAAAATTTATACCGAGTGAATTTGTTGCATAGACTCCATATTGGATATGGATCGAGCATAGACCTAGACTCTCTCACTTTCGAATTTGGAGTTGATCGGATTATGTCAAATATTTGCACATAGATAAATTTGGATCCTGGTCTAATAGGTATTTAAGAGTAATTAATTCTACCATACTGAAGAGCATGAGATGTTCATCAGCAGTAAGGACGTTCCTTTTGGAAGGGAGTTTCATAGAGAAGGAACTGATGTCTGTAAAGTTGAATTTGAAAATGTTTGATTGGTAGAAAAGAATCAACGTAATTTAGTAAACCTAAAGAATTGAATTTGATCAAATCAAATTCGGAGCCCATTAAAGTGTCACCTTTAAGGAGATCTAGTATAGTACCACATTAGCCGGATAGATACTTTATTATCTAGGTCCGAAATGATGATCCTGTTGAGCTTGATGAGAACAACAAGGATCCGATTATCTATAGGGATACAATGCAGTGATCTGACTCTGAGAAGTGGCTTAGAGCCACATTATCCAAATTGAAGTCTATGAAAATCAATAGTGTATGGACACTAGTTGATTCACTTGAAGGGATAAAATCCATTAGGTGTGAATGAATTTTTAAAAGGATCAGAGTAGCACAGATGGAAAGGTAAAGACCTGTAAAGTCCGTTTGGCTATTATCTCAGTTTTGGAACATACATTTTGAACGTATATCTTTGTTATGAACAAAGATAAATCCTGTATTTAAAATTGGGTAAAATATTTTGTAGTGTTATTTTGTGTGATATTTGAGGATGAAATTCTCTTAATCGAGAATGACATTCCAGCATTGCAAGAAATAAAGGTTTAGCTGTTATCTTATTTCTCCATGTAGAAGATCAGACATAGTATACTCACTAGAGATAGTGAGGAAATACCAGTCTGATCCAAGTGAGAGCCATAGAAAGATTGTATAGACAATCCTTAAATATTTAAAAAATTCTAAGGTTCAGTGACTCAAATATGGAAGTACTGACTTAAAATATGTGGATGTTTTAATTTCAGTCAACATAAGATGACAACAAGAGAATGTCGAATCATACCCTAATTGTAGGAGCAATCTGTTGAAAAAGTTTCAAGCAGTATACTTTAGCCTATTTAGTTAGTGATGTAGAATACAGCATGGTATATGATGCTGCCATGTAAGCTGTGCAGTTGCTGAGGTTCATTAGCTGGTTGGGAGTGGCATCCTCCACCAATGGTCCAATCCTATCATAGCATTGGAGCCATAGCTTAGGCTAAAGAACCAAAGGACAAGCAGATTCTACATCACTTTCATCTTAGATTTTAGATCTGAGTGACATCGATCTTTGAAAGATCAAAGTAAAAGAAAAACTTGACCGACCCATTTGCTAAGGCCTCGGAACTAAGGAGTTTTACGAACTCAAGTGGAAGATAGGATATTTGATATTATTCTCATTGGCATTAGTCCAAGTGAGAGTTGTTGAAAAATATATCTTAAAGTCAATCATCTAAGTGGTAGATGATTGAAATTAGTATATAAATTATTTAATAATAATAGTTATTTGGCTGGTTCATCATAAAAGTTCTATCTTCCTTAAATGAACTCCTAAATTATGATGAAGTCCTTAGAACCACAATCAATCGATAAAGGAGGATTTATCGAATGATTTTTAAATTATTCACGATCAAATGATAAGTTATTAACAAGGATGATAACTTATCGAGTGTAGGTCATTGTATGCCACATGCATTGATTGTCCTCATAACCAAGTAGTGTGGAGACACTGGTATGGCATCCAGATGAGATATAGGAGTACATCTATACTGAACGTGACCAATGTAGCACTCTACTATCAAGAGTAGCTAGCTAATGCCAATGGTTATAAATATTCCTCTGACCTGAGACCACCACGATAACTTGCAAGCAACTCACTATACTTTGGTGATGGACTGCCTATATTTCTAATATAGATTTGGAAAATTTTTTGATACAGTCAAGTACTTATGAAATCGGTGTGTGAGTTAAGAACTTCAGAAAGAGAATGACTCGTGTTACAATTTAGCAAAACCTAGATCTGGATAATCCTCATGAGGTGTCACGAAATTTGCAAAATTTTGAGACACAATAGAGATGACTTGTATGAATGTTTGACAGCATACTCAAAGTCGTCTTGAGCATTATTGGTCAAAGGGATAAATTATATGGTAACCATGGGCCAAGGTTCTAAGAATGTTGCTTTGCATACATTCGACCTATCCGGACGTCGGAAACCATTGCTAGATGGTAACTTTGATTGATATAGAAATTAGTTTTTGTGCTACCAACTTAGGTTCGAACCTATGGGTTCACACATATTAGAGCTTGTAACTTGATCAGATGCTTAATCAATGATTGAGAATCGTTTCAAGGTCAAACATTCAATGCGATTGATGTTTGACTTAATGCAAGTATTGCAGAAGGATCAATTAGCAATTGGATTGCTAATTATTTCAATTTGATTGAACAATCGGGCTAAGATCAAGTCTAATTAAATTAGATTCAATTAAAATTAGTTTAGACTTAATTATATTAAGTCTAGTTAGTTTATTGGATAAGCCAATTGCAAGAAAGAATAATTCCTTGTTCGACTAGGACTTGGGTGCACCTAATTGATTTAGGATTTAAATCAAATTTAAATCTTGATTTAATCTAATTTAATTAGGCTGGTTGGACTAGGATCATCCTTAATTGGATTATATTTAATCTAATTTAAATAGGATTTAAATTAGATCCAAACCTATTTTGACGTAGTCAAACAAGAGGAGTCCCAGTTGGACTGGGACTCTCTCTCTTTCCTTATGCCTAAGAAAGCCCACATCCACACTTCATTTTTAGAAGTTAACATAACTTAATTACATGCCTAAGAATGATTTCCCACATTCCATAATCTGGAGGTTTTGGAATAAATTTTGAATTGATCAAAATTGGAAAGTAGTTATGCATGGGATTCTATTGGATAGAGTCCTTAAAACCTAAAACTCTATCTCTCTCTCTATGGAAATAAACTCCATGCCTCCTATATTGTTGTGCGCCCTTTTCCCATCCTTTTAGGAATATTTTTGCTGGTTCTCCACATTAAGAAAGGGATGGGGTGGCATTCGAAAGTTGGACACCACCAAGAGTCCTTCTAAGACTAGTCTTTGACCAAGTCTTTGGTTGTTAACCCATGCCACTTTTCAAGGCCCTTTGAGGATGTGATAAATCATAGAAAAATCATGAAAATTAGAGAAAAAGGAGGAGAAGGCATGGGTGGTTTGTGGTTTCAAGATTCTTGGATAAGAGCCTTCAACTAAGACATCAAAGATTGATGTCTCAAAGAGACAAGGTAAGAGAAGATTTTTTTTATACATGTTCACGTAATGGGAAACAAAAAATATCTTTTACATATCCACCTAGTTTATCGACTTTTCCGAAAATGATAGAACAAATTCTCTTTATTTTTCTTTTACATATTTTTCTTCTTACTTATTCTTTATGATTTTTATGTGATAAAAATTTAAGAGAGAGAGGAATAGGGCGTGGGGATAAGTGCTCCAAGTTATTGGGGCATGATGTTCTTTTTGGACATGATTTGATCATGTCTTGATGAGAGAAGGAGAAGAGAAGAAAGGTCTTTTCTTAGATTTTCTTTGAGAACCCTTCTTCTTCTTATTTTTGTAAAAAATTTATATAAATAAAATTAGAAATCTTAGATCTGGAAACTTAGAAAAAATTCTAGAGGAGAAGGTCTCCTCTTATCCTAACATAGAGATGTTTTTTGGACATCAATCATTGATATCTTGAAGGAGAAGATTTGTCTTCTCTTAGGATTTATTTTTTTTTTATATTATTTTTTGATTTATGGAAGATCCAAGAGTTGGATTCCTTCCTTATTCCTCCTCATGTTCTTCATCTCTTGGAGTCTCCAAGAGATCCGAAGAATATGTATTTGATTAACCATCAGGAGGGATCCGCGAGAAGCTAGCACTTCGAGTGGATCTTTGTTCGACGAACCTTCGATATATGTTGTAGGTTCATGTGGATCACCTGTAGAGGCTGGATGCGTGTGTGGCTCTAAAAGCAACAACAAAAATCAATCACTGAGTTCTCGACCCATGAAAAGATAAGAGATCTGATCTCTTAGTAACCTAAATATGATCTAGAGTTAGATCTAGAATTATTCTAGATCTAAGTATTGATATGATCAATACCACTTATGATTAATTTATTTTTAAATTTATATTTACATCATGATATGTTATAGATCCTTGATGTAGGATTTTGTAATCTGATTACATGCATATTGTAGATTAATCTATTTAATCTGTGTCTTCCGCTGCTTTAATTTTGAAAAAGTTTTGAAATCTATGCATTAAACTCTGCATGTTACCCATCACGGAGGTCCAATTCAGGATATCTTTTGGCAACCCTTTATTAGCAGATTTTGAAATCCTTGTTGAAGACTTCCTTGGTGAATCTGATCTTGATATCTTTAAGTTCTTTTGAAGCCTTAAACTTTGCCACACTCTGCTTCTTGGCTTCAGTCGCCCTCCTTTTCCTTCAGAAGCCTCAGCCTCAGCCTTCTTCTTTTTCTTTATTTCTAAAGCTAGGTTGGTCTCTAGATTGTTCTTTATTTCTGCTGAGGTTTGCTCTACCTTTCTGAGTGCCTTCCTAATATGCCCAACCTTGGAGTTTTTCTTGAGCATCTCCTTGATATGCTCAACCTCAACTTTGAATTCTTGAGCTTCTGCCTTGGTGGCTTTGGCTTCTTTCATAGCCTTTGATGCCTCGGTCTCATGAATGTTAACTACCTCGACATTGGCAAACAAGTGATGACCCAATTATAAACAACAAAGTTAATTTTACCACTAGAAAACATATATGACTGCATTTGAAAATGATAGAGCAACTACCTCGAGAAAAGCGGCAAATGAGTCCTTCTTTTGAACTTGAGTATTCATCTGGAGGATCTTTTCGATCACATGTGGAAAAATGCATCCCTTTAAGAGAGATTGGATGATCCTACAGTTGTCAAAGGAAGCCCATTCCAAATTGATGTTATTATCGCTTGACTTGAAGGAAAAAATCTATTTCCCAGATTAAGTTCGTTCAGATCTGATTGGATCAAGAGAGATATTTCAAAAAAAAAATTCTCTTAGATTTAAATTAGATCTGAGATTCTTCAGATCTGATTTTATCAATTTGATAAAATAAAATAAATTAAATTAAATTAAATCTAATTTAATTATACCTTGTTATGGGTAATCCTATTATCCTATGATGATCCGGATGTTTGTCTGAGGTTCTGGATGTAGCCACGCAAGTGCCTAGCCTCTACTGGTATCCACTCGGATAGGATCTAGAAATTTTTTTTTTTCAATCTATGCTCCAAAAATTAGATCTGGATCTGATCTTGAAGATCTTCAAAATGCCTTTTGAAGATCAGCTATTGTCTCTTACAACAGTGCTGCCTTCTTCCTTTTCGGTCGCCTTTCTCTTGCTCGGATCACACCAAACTTATGCCCAAAAATTCTTGGATGTGGATAGGAGAGAGAGGATCTGAAGGTGGCATGGAGAGGGAGGGAGAGAAGTCTTGTGGCATGGGAAAAGGGTAGAACCTCTCAATCCTAAGCGTAGATATGGTTTATATAGACCCTGCTGCACCATGCAACGCCACATCATCTTGGCCAATCACGGCTCTTTATGCAATCAGATCTAAATCTGATTGGTGGGATGATATCATCTAATCTAATCAGATTAGAGTTCCTCATAAACCTCCTTAGGTGGCACCAAGATTGCTCAAAGAAGACTCTTTGGCGCCACCCAAGTTGAAAGCATGAAGCAACTGGAGTCCCATCTATATGGGACTCCAGGCATGATCCTCATGGGGCTCACGCCATCTAGGCATGCGCCCCTTTTCTTTCTGCTTTTTAGCAAGGGGACAAAGCCCCATGTTCTCTCCTATGGGTGCAAAATACATGCGCAGATGTCTAAGTATCAAAGATCAACGTTTGACCAAAGTCAAAGGACAAGATTTAGTAGGTGACGAAAAATGGTAGGTATTGTCTCAAATTTATCTCATAAATTAAGACAACCCTTTTATGACCTGGACAAGCTCCAGTCAGACCAAGTAATAGTTTCTGAGTGAGCTCAAACATATTTGGCTCAATCGAGACAAGCTTTAATGATTGTTGAAGGAGAACATTAGGCTCAATCATGTGCTAGCATGATTTTCTTGAACCTAATTGAATCTTATTCAAATCAATTAAACTGGATTAGTCCAATTGATGATATCCAGATTCAAACCCTTGTTTGTGTGACCAGTTAGGTTCAATTCTGTATGGTAATGGGATATATCGTCACGATCTCTATCATCGACATCATCGAAACTCTTTTTGATGGATCAGAACTCTTTTGATTCAGACAACTAGTATGATCGATCATCTAAATCATTCTAATTGCTTCCAAAATCCACCAGTGACACCTAGCAGTATATGGTGGCAATCCATCAAGAACTAAAAATGAACCTCTTGGTGCAGCTACTTGTGTGATTAAGTTTCCTCTATCTTGAGCCCCGATCAGATTAGGGTTAAGGTGAACTCGTCAAACCCTAATTTCTCATCATATGATTTAATCATTCGATTCAAGTCCGATGTGAAAATTCTTAATAGAAACTCTTTCTATTATTTCACTCTACCATGGCCATGGGCTTATGGACTTGATTCTCATGATTATCATAGGGCTTGCTCCTCATCCATACCGAGGTAGATAGATTCCTATCTTGGTGCAATCCAATTCCTACAATGAATATGCTATAGCCAACATACACCTCAAGATTCCAAATGGCTAGAAGACCGAGTCATGGTTTAGTCAAACTATAACACCCTCAAGGTGAACTGTCGATGCACCTCAAGTCAAAGAAATCAGACACACCACTGCAAGCTTCGAGTCAGTCATTAACGAGAAGGTAGACTTCCTTATGACTGCTCAAGGTGGTCACGCTCAGTGCCCTCATTCTCTAACGAGTACCTACACTCTTGCTTCGGTGTCTCTACACCATAGACTCAAGACTCATCTACTAAAGAAGCGATTGTACACCAACCTTTTCAGATCAATCACCATCCTCATGATGATCCTACGGTCGGGAGCATTTTATGAGTTAATAATGAAAATTCTTGTCTTAAATTTTTCAACTCTTGAAAATATGAATTATCATTACCATTAACTCAAGGGATGTATCACAGACACTAAATATACATTTGTGATAGAAAATAATCCATTTTATTATTTATAGTCAAAATTATAATTTTGCTCCTAGAAGTGTATTACAAGTGTCAGCCAATTCTGGCTTTTAGGGCACATATATCTAACAATCTTCCACTTGACCTAAAGCCAATTGGCTATAAATCTAAGTCCCATCTTCTCAAGGTGGGCTTCGATCTTCTGCTGGCCCAACGGCTTTGTAAGCGGATCTACCGCATTATTTGCAGAGTCGACTCTCTTGACCTCGACATAACCTTTTTTTAGGTAATTGCGGATGAGGTGGTATCGCCGCTAGATGTGCTTGGATTTTTGGTAAGACCTTAGCTCTTTAGCTAAAGCTATGGCACCATTATTGTCGCAGTACAGAGGAATAGCATCTGATGGCATCACTTCGATCTCTGTAGCAATCTTCTTGTATCAGAATGCCTCCTTCGTAGCTTCTGACGTAGCAATGTATTCTGCTTCCATGGTGGAATCCGCTATCACAGTTTGCTTAGAACTCTTCCAACTGACAGCACCACCATTACACATAAATAGACTCCCAAATGTCGACTTTCGATCATCTACATTGGACATAAAATCCGAGTCTGTATATCCCTGGACTTGGAGTTCTCCATTACCAAAGACCAACAATATATCCTTAGTTCTTCTCAAGTACTTAAGGATACATTTCACAGAAGTTCCAGTATTCTTCACCTAGATTCGACTGATATCTGCTCGTGACACTCACAGCATGGGCTATATCAGGTCGTGTACATAACATGGCATACATGAGGCTCCCTATTGCTGAAGCATAAGGGATCTTGCTCATGCATTCTATCTCCTCTAGTGTGTTGGAACATATCTTCTTGGAAGAGATGAATACCATGTCTGAAGGATACTAATCCCCTCTTAGAGTTTTTCATGCTAAACCTCTTTAGCACTTCCTCTATGTACATCTTCTGTGAAAGATCTAGCATCCTATTCGGTCTATCTCTATAGACCTTAATTCCTAGAATAAAGGATGCTTCACCTAGGTCTTTCATGGAGAATTCTTTAGATAACCATATTTTAACTATGGTCAACATGGGAATATCATTCCCAATAAGGAGGATATCATCCACGTACAATACGAGGAAGACAATAGCGCTCCCACTGACCTTTTTGAAAATACATGGTTCCTTCCTCATTTTTGATGAAAACCAAATAATTTGATCACATCATTAAAATGAGTATTCCAGCTCCGAGATGCTTGCTTAAGTCCATATATGGACCTTTGCAGCTTGCATACCTTATGATCAGCATCACTGGATGTGAAATCTAGCGGCTGTTCCATATAGATATCTTCCTCAAGATATCCATTTAAGAATGCCGTTTTCACGTCCATTTGCCATATTTCATAATCGAAATAGGCTGCAATAGCAAGCAATGTACGGAATGGAATTTTAGCATAGCTACTAGCAAAAAGGTATCCTGATAGTCAATGCCTTCATGTTGACTATAACCTTTTGCCACTAATCTAGCTTTGAATGTCTCCACATTTCCATCTGCACCAATCTTTCTCTTGTAGATCTATTTACACCCAATAGGTACTATACCTTCTGGTGGATCTACCAAGGTCCAGACTTGGTTTGAGTGCATCGAGTCAATTTCTGACTTCATTGCCTCTAACCATTTCTCGGAGTCGATATCTGATATCGCCTCGTTCATAGGTTTTGGGATTCATCACCATGAACCCCATTACCTATGAGGAACATTTTCTCTACTTTCTCTGAAATAGTACCTAAGTACCTCTCAGGGGGACGAAAAATTTTTTTCGATCTATGAGGTGGAGGAGGTAGTGTTTGTATTGGCTCAACCTGATTTGGTTCCATTTGGTCCTTAGCTCGTTCGCTCTTATGAGACTTTCTCATCGAGCTTGATCTACTTTTCAATGCCGCTATCTTGAATAAACTATTTTTCAAGAAAGATGGCATGTCGACTCACAATCACATTGTGGTCTTCTGGAATGTAGAAATAATATCCTAATGACTCTTTAGGATATCCTATGAATCAAGCTCTAAAGGACCTAAAGTCTAACTTGTCCGCTTGTTAGTCTTTTGACATGAGCCGGACAACCCCAAATTCTGAGATGACTCAGACTTGGTTTCTTACCATGCCATATCTCATATGGTGTGGTAGGAATGGTTTTAGAAGAAACCCTATTCAGTAAATATATTATAGTTAACAAACTAGTGTCCCCAAAGAAAATCAGGAAAGGTCTGTAAAGCTCATCATGGATCGGACCATATCTAATAGGATCCGATTTCTCCATTCTGAAATCTCATTGAGTTGAGGTATTCTAGGTGGAGTCCATTGAGAGACTATGCCATTTTTCTTGAGATAGTCCAGAAATTTCTGACTAAGGTATTCACCTCCTCGATCTGATCGAAGAACCTTAATGGGTTTTTCAGTTTACTTTTCTACTTCATGTCTGAATTCTTTGAACTTTTCAAAAGCTTTCAGACTTGTGTCTCATAAGATACACATACCCATACCTAGATAAATCATCGGTAAAGATTATGAAGTAGACAAAGTTGCCTCTAGCCAGCACATCAAATGGGCCGCACACATCAGTATGTACTAAGGACAAGAAGATCGGTGGCCCTTTCCCCATGTCCTACAAAAGGAAGCTTAGTCATTTTGCCATGAAGACATGATTCATAAATTGGATATGACTCGAAAGTCAATGGACTTAATAGCCCTAATTTTCTTTCCAATTTGTTAATCCTATCTTCTGCTATATGACCTAGCCTTAGGTGCCATAGATACCTATCGTTTGGACTATCCCTGGGTCATTTTACGGCATTCACATTTTGCTCGATATTAAAGATAGATACATCAATATGTAACTGATAGAGACTGTTAATGAGAAAATCATTTACAATTTTATTTCTTTCATAAAGAATATTACAATGGTCCTTAAGAAAACTAATTACATAGCCTTCTTATGCTAAACATGAAATAGAAATCAAATTTCTGCTTGCGACAGACACATAATAACAATCCCTAAGTACTAAATCTAAGCCAGACGATAGTCGAAGAGGATAGGTTCCCACGACCACAGTAGCAATCCTTGCTTCATTTCCAACATGTAGGATCATCTCACCATCCCTCAGCCTTCTGCTATCCTCAAGATCCTGTATGGAAGTGCACAAATGAGCACTAGAATCAGAGTCAAGCACCCAACTGGATGCAGAAAAAACCATAAGGTTAGATTCAATAACGAGCGTACCTCCAGAAGGACCTATCTTCTTCTTATTCTTCAGGGTGGCTAGGTATGTAGGATAGTTTCGCTTCCAGTGGTCGTCAATATTACGATAAAAATACTTTTCTTTGTCAGCGACCTTCTTCTTCAGCTCTATCTTTTTTTTCTTTCCATCTTTCATCTTCTATCTTTTCACAGACTTCTTCTTTTTTTCAAAAGACTTTCTCTTGGAAGAAGTCCATTCCATAGCAAGTACTGAGCCTTTAAAATCTTTCATAGAAAGCTCAGCAGTAACCAGCATATTCATAAGTTCAGCCAGAGTATTCTAAAGTTTATGCATATAGTAGTTCATGATGAACTGCCCATATGCATCAGTCAGGGATTTTAGAATTATATCATTCTATAGATCCTGTTCTAACTTCACTCCGAGCTTCTCAAGCTCTTCCAAGTCCTTGATCATCATTAGATAATGATCTTGGACTAACTGTCCATCATGCATTTTAGCCTCAAAAAATCATTTAGTGACCTGATATTTGGCTGTGCGACTCTGTTCACCAAACAACTTTTATGAATGACCCAACATTTGGTGGGCAGTCTTGATATCTTCATATTGATACTGAAGTTCATCAGACATCGAGCCCAATATGTCATATCTGATCTTGTTATCTTCATCCATCCATTTATTAAGAGACGCTCTCTGTTCAGTGGATGGATGGACTGGTAAGGTGGGAGAATCCTGATCTAATACGTGAGTTAACTTCTTAAAATCCAAATTGATTTTAAAGTTTTAGAGCCAATCCTTATAATTGGGTCCGATCAGTCTATGGGTGTCCAGGATACGAGCTAGTGGGTTGGATGCAGATATTTTTTTTTTTATAGAGAGTCAAAGTTTCTAGTTAGATTTTGTAATTAAGACTTGATCAATTTATTTAGAGGTTTAATTTTTAAATAAATTAGCTTTCACTATTTTCTTCGAATCCCTACACTCTCCCTGTAGAGATGCAAAAATCTTCATGATTAATGATTTCTAGTGGATGGTGCAGTCCCCCCAACTGACTCATCACCTTACCTAACAATTACGATGATGGGTTAGTCAATGAGCGAACAACTCTTGTCCAATGATTCTATAATTTTGGTGCACCTAGGCTTGGTCTCTAATTTATGAATCTCACCATGCTCGGAATATTAATCCACTCTTTAGTTAAGTCAGACCCACCATTTGCACAGATTGGATTCCTAATTGGGTCTCTCATCGTGTCCAAAATATTGAGCCCAATCCATTCTCCAGTCCATAGCATCCAATGCCTAATAGACATGGTTGCATCTTTTCGATGCAACTGAACCACTATGATCAATCGAGAACAATAAACTCCAAGAAGGGCCCGCATATCTACAATGGTGGAAGATGTTAGACTTAATCTTTTCTTAGAAAGATTTGATTTAGGTCTCTTTAAATTTGACTTGACATAGTTATAACCATTATGACTAACCTAGTGGCATGGGTTAGCTCAGATTATTAGCCACCTTAGATCAGGACTGAGCTGATAAATATGGCCAGATAAGTGAGACTGGTGGAAGGGATATGACATTAACTCGATAAAAATATATTTGAGTCGAATAGCTCTCAATTAAAAATCAGTCGGTCATATCTACCAAACTTACCTTTGATATCAAATTATTGAGCTAGAACCAATCGGATTAGCCTACAATCTAGACTCTAACCACGGAGCCTAATTAGGTCTTGACTTGATCAATCACTCATGTGACTCGATCTTGACCCAGACTTAATCCTATTAGACTGGTCAATTTAAGTACTCTTGATCTCATCTAACCAACTCTTGATTCGGTTTGATCAACCGCTAGACTTAATTGAGCTACCCAAGTCCGAACCCAATTTTATGAATATGTCTTAGATCTAAAAATTCTTAATTAATCTTCATAATCTTAATTCTTAATTAAGTTTAGGGTTCATAAATAAAATAGAGTAAATAAAATCCTAGGATTTTAGGATCTAGAGTTTTGTAGAAAATAATTTTTTTTTGATTTTTGATTAAGAACGAACGTACAGCATCCCTACATATCATAAGAATACCCCATCAAATGGGAGGAGATGGCCTTTAAACCCTTTCTTGTTCTTATGATCAGACGGCCAAGAGGAACGTCTTAATCAGAAACATAATGAATCTACAAAACTAGTTAGATCTACATCATATATCATATATAAAAATTGATCCAACTTAAAAACATATTTTGCATACATCTCATGTATCATATCATGCATATTTTTAGATCTAAATTATCTCATAAATATCTAAAAATTAAAATTTAAATTTGATTATATTAAATTAAATTTATTCAAGATAAATTTGTAAATCTATTCTACAACTAGTCTAAACATGCATCAATCATATCTCATACGAACAAAATTAAATAAATTTATTTTTTATTTTTTAGATCTAATTATAATATTTATAATATTAAAAAATAATAAATAAATAAATCTAAAAATTATAATTAATTAAATAAAAATTATGATGATGTTAGACTACACATAGAATAATTCTATTCCTAGTCTAGACATGCATATCATACATCTTAGATCTAAATTATTTAATTTTAATTTTTTAATTTTAGATATAATCATATCTAATATGATATCTAAAATCATCTAATTATCATATTAAAAATATAATAAAATTAGATCTAATTAATTATGGAAATCTAGCTCTGATACCAATTGAAGGAAAAAATCTATTTTTCAAATCAGGTTCGTTCAAATCTGATTGAATCAAGAGGAATATTTCAAAAAAAAAAAAATTTAGATCTAAATTAGATTTGACACTCTTTAGATCTAATTTTATTAATCTAATAAAATAAAATAAAATAAAATAAAATAAATCTTATTTAATTATACCTTGTTATGGGTAATCCTATTATCCTGTGATGATTTCGATGTTTGCCTGAGGTTTTGGATGTAGCCACGCAAGTGCCTGACCTCTACCGATATCCACTCAGATAGGATCTGGAGATCTTCTCCTTCTCAATCTATGCTCCAAAAATTAGATCTAGATCTCATATTGAAGGTTTTCAAAATATCTTTGAAGATCAGCTGTTGTCTCTTGCAGCAGTGCTGCCTTCTTCCTTTCCTATCGCCTTTCTCTTGCTCGAATCATACCAAACTTGCACCCAAAAATTCTTGGACATGGATAGGAGAGAGAGGATCTGAAGGTGGCATGGAGAGGGAGGGAGAGAAGCCTTGTGACATGGGAACAGGTTAGAACCTCTCAATCCTAGGTGCAGATAGGGTATATATAGATCCTACTGCGCCATGCAGTGCCACATCATCTCGGCCAATCATAATTTTTTGTGCAATTAGATCTAAATCTGATTGATAGAATGATATCATCTGATCTAATCAGATTAGAGTCCCTCATAAACCTCCTTAGGTGGCACCAAGATTGGTCAAAGAAGACTCTTTGGTGCCACCTAAGTTGAAAGCAAGAAGCAACTAGAGTCCCGTCTGTATGGGACTCCAGGCATGCGCCCCTTCCCTTTCTGCTTTTTAGCAGGAGGATAAATTCCCATATTCTCTCCTATGGATGCATGACACATGGGCAAATGTTTAAGTGTCAAAGGTCAATGTTTGACCAAAGTCAAAGGACAAGATTTAGCAGGTAATGAAAAATGGCAGGTGTTGTCTCAAATTTATCTCATAAATTAAGACAATCCTTTTCTGATCTGGACAAGCTTCAATCAAATCAAGTAATGGTTCTTGAGTGAGCTCAAACATATTTGGCTCAGTCAAGACAAGCTTTAATGATTGTTGAAAGAGAACATTAGGCTCAATCGTGTGCTAGCATGATTTTCTTGAACCTAATTGAATCTTATTCAAATCAATTGAACTGGATTAATCCAATTGATGATATCCAGATCCAAACCCTTATTTGTATGATCCAGTTAGGTTCAGTTCCGTATGATAATGGGATACATCGCGATCTCCATCATCGAAATACCTTTCGATGGATCAGAACTTTTTTGATTCAGACAACTAGTATGATCGATCATCCAAATCATTCTAATTTCTCCCAAAATCCATCAGTAATATCTAGCAGCATATGGTGGAGATCCATCAGAACTAAAAATGAACCTCTCAGTGTAGTTACTTGTGTGATTAGGTTCCTCTATCTTGAGCCCTAATCATGTTAGGGTTAAGGTGATCTCGTCAAACCCTAATTTTCGTCATATGAATTAATCATTCGATTCAAGTCCAATGTGAAAATCCTAATAGAAATTCTTTTTATTATTTCATTCTGCCATGGCCATGGGCTTATAGACTTGATTCTCATGATCATCATAAGGCTGCTCCTCATCTATCGAGGTAGATAAATCTCCTATCGTTGTAATCCAATTCCTATAATGAACATGCTATAGCCAACATACACCTCAAGATTTCGAATGACTAGGAGATTGAGTTATGGTGTAGTCAAAGTATAACACCCTCAAGGTAAACTATCGATACACCTTAGATCAAAGAATCAGACACACCACTGTAGCTTCAAGCCAGTCATCGACGAGAAGGTAGACTTTTCTCATGACTGCTCGAGGTGGTCATGCTCAGTGCCCTCATTCTTTAACGAGTACTTATACTCTCACTCCGATATCTCTACACTATAGACTCAAGACTCATCTATCCTAAAGAAGTGATCGTACACCAATCTTTCGGATCAATCACCATCCTCATGATGATCCTACGGTCGAAAGTATTTTATGAGTTAATAATGAAAATTCATGTCTTAAATTTTTAACTCTTGAAAATATGAACTATCATTATCATTAACTCAAGGGATGTATCACAGACACTTACATTATGATAGAAAATAATCTATTTTATTATTTATAGTCAAAATTATAATTTTGCCCTTAGATGTGTATTATAAGTATCAGCCAATTCTGGCTTCTAGGGCACATATATCTAACATGACTCCCCAGAGTTCTTTTGCAATCAAACTTTCTTGATAGCCGACTTCTTTCTTTTCTCCACCTCCTTCTTCTTCTCAGCAGGAGGTACCAGAATGGTGGTCTCAACAGGTTGGATCAAAGTTGGTAGGGTAACTCCAACCTCTGGAATGGAGGTCGTCGGAGTTGGAATAGCCAAGCTATGCTCTACAATCTTGACCCGCTTGGATGTTTCCCCTAGGTTGGTGCCTTTCATTTTTTGGGCATGTCGTTCCTTTTATAGTCGTTTGAGTTCATCCAAAGTCAAGTCTGTGAAAATAAATGAGCCAAAGTTAGATAAAGATGAAAAAGCAAAAGAAATGCAAAGTCAATACCTTCGTGGTTAACAGATTTTAGACCAAGGTTGAAAAGGGTCTGCTCATCTATCAGTTGGGTTAGTAAAGAGGTTTTATAGTTCTTTAGAACTTTGACGAAGTCAAGGTCCTCCCACTCCAACCCAGGGCCTTGCAGATGGATTCCTTAAGCCGACCCCAGTGAGAAAGTTTCCACTCAGGTGAAGGGTTAGACACAAAAAAAAACTTCTCCTTCCAATTATGAATGAAGAAAGAGACATCCTTGATTAACCCCTTCTTGCTGAACTAGGGCAAATTATACCATCAATTTTGAGTAGTGGGATGGTGTTTGAAAGTGAAAAAAATTTGAAACAAAAAAATCAAAGGTCGGACCTTGGCCATAAACCAAAGAGCTAGAAATCCTATGATAAAATGAAAGGAGTTCGAGCTGATAGAAGAAAAAGATATATCAAGAAAATAAAAAAGTTTAGCAATGAAAGGGGGAACAGGTAGCCTAAGCTTGGTCCAAAGAGCCACTATAAACAAACTGATTTGATCAAGAGGGAGAGCACAAATTCGGCCGCCCAGTCTAGAAAGCTCAAGTCAGTATTCAAAGGGGATTCCATACTAAATCCGAATAAGAGAAAGGTCATCAGTGGAAAGGGTAGAAGCAATAGTCCAGGAAACAAAGGTTGGACGAGCTATATCTCTAAGATCAAGTTTGACCTTGGACCTAGGGTTTGGAATGTTCGGCTCGGATGAGCTTTCAAAGGGTAAAGATCAAGAACACATAGAATCTTGGAAGGCTATTTTGGATCAAGAAAAGTTGAGAAAAATCTACTAGAAATTAGAAAAAAATTGGGAAAGAATACAAAACCTAAAGAAAAAATAGGTGGATCCTAAGAGAACCCTAAAAATAGAAAGAAGGCAAGAAAACTTAAAGGAAAGGTTAGCATACTAACCTAAAAAGAGCAGAAAGCTTGGTGATGACCAAAAATGAGCGAAGGAAGGGCAACAGAACTAAGAGATGCACGGAATGGAACAATCGGGCTCAAGAGAAATAAAAAGTAGGAAGAGAATAGGAGAAGAAACAAGCCAGA
The DNA here is from genome assembly GCA_006176705.1 of Cocos nucifera. Taxonomy (NCBI): domain Eukaryota; kingdom Viridiplantae; phylum Streptophyta; class Magnoliopsida; order Arecales; family Arecaceae; genus Cocos; species Cocos nucifera. Next base: position 92,340 of record QRFJ01000894.1, on the reverse strand, counting down.
ACAAGGAAGAAGAGAAGGAAAGAACATAAATAGCCGATAGCATCCCCAAGCTGTTATGATTGCAAATCATTAGTGCCAAATCATAGCCTTCCGCATGTCCTCTCCATTATTGTGATTGTAGATATTAGACAAAATCATCATTACACTATGCAATCAGGCTCCTCGCCAAATAAAATTTTAAAATTTGAGCTCATCTTGAGCCATTCAGCAAGAAAAAGAGCTCCCATGTTGGTTTGAATAATCCAAAGTATATCACATCCCAAGGCGGGAAGGCCAGGTGAGACTTTGGTGATTGCAAATGATAATACTTGCTTCATTTGAAGTTTGAACTTGAGAGTAGGGAGACAAATGTTGGGGCTAAAATAGCTCCCACTAAAATCTAATAAAGCCCGACCTTGATAGGGTGCCATCTAGGTTCAAGATACACTCCAGTCTGAGGTTCAATCAAGTCAATCTCCTAATCCAGGCGAACTCCAAGGGATCGACCTCCAAATCCGACTAAGCTCAGAGCTTCAATTGACAGTGGCTCATCTTAGAAATGATAATAACTTCTGTTGATATCCGATCTTATGTGTTGGCTCAGTTTCTTTATTCTAATCCTCCAACTCTATCATGTTAATGGTAGATCTTGCCAAAACTATACCATAGATTTCAAGCAGACAAACTTAAGCCAATAAAGGAAACTCGTCATCTGCCTAATTCTGATCTTCAGTTTGGGATAAGCAACAACCGCTTCACAAGTATTGAACCTCAGTACTCTCTGATCCTGACTTTGGGCCAATCTTGGGTACTGGGCGAACTTTTTCAAAATAATTAAAGCAACTTAGCCACAGTCTTAATTGAAGACCCGTTATTCCTTTCAGACCTCAAGTCTCCTAGAATAAAGTACCGATTTCCATCATCATCCAACTTTGAAGATGGCCGAGCTTTCAAAAGTAGTTGAAACAGTCCTACTGAGGTTCAGATCTGTAATTTAATCTACAAACTCATCACTCTCAACCCAAAAGCCGACCTTTAATCTCAGTCCATCTAATCCTGAGCCCCAACAATTTATTCTCAGGATAAATGACTCGCGATCAAGCTCAAAAGTATCTAACTTTCCATTCAAATTTCAACAAATAATATCCAACCACCAGTAAGTCATGACAAACGATAGCCCACTCTCCATAAAAAACTTTGACCAGCCCAAACGACCTATTGACATTCTGTTACGACTGTCACCATCAATCTATTACAAGCTTCATCTAGGATCCTCCAGATACGTTCCCTTTTCAAAGCTCTCTTTTCATCTTCAATCTCCTATGTACTCCATTCTTGTTAGCCAGAATATTAACTTGACTGTTGGAGGATCTATGCCGGAGCCATCTCCGACCCAAATTTTGTCTTATAGGTTCCATCGGTAAGATCCTAATTCCTATCTTCAGCAATCTTTGGTGGCCATCCATTTTCTATACCAACAATAGTTATTGGCTCTGGTTGATTTCAAATAGCTGCATGTCATTGGTGAAATGATTGAATCATTTTGACACCATAGTGATTCCTCCGTACTGGTTCTTCTCATGTGAGAACCTTGCATGTTGAAGTCTCCTGCTAATAGCCATAGACCTGGCTTGTTTGACCTAAACTAATGGAGGAAAATTGATTGCTCAAGGAGTAGGTGCCAGCGAATTAAGATGGTTTGGCCTTTGTATTTCGTCGAATCCTAGCCTATTAGTATGCCTCCCGAGGAACCCTTTGCATTGATGGCTGTGAACTTAGACCCGCAGGTAGATTTGAATAATTTTTTTTTAAATAACAATAATTTTGGATCTTTTGCCTATCATTCCTCTTACGTTCTTGTTGATGCAAAAAATAGTGCAGACATCGGAGTTCGCTAGAGCTGGAGAAGATGAGGTCACTGACGAGACCTGCAAAACAAAATTCAAATCGGAGGTGGGTGGCTCCGGCAGAATTCTTCGATGATCAAGTTAGTTTTTCGATCAACAAAAATGGAGTGCTCAGAAAAATATAAGCAGAGATGAAAGCTTGGAGAGAAAAACGTATCTCAAGAATTTTTTATATAGGCGGAGCCTATAATAGAATGAAAGTAACAGCCATAACAGAATATCAGTAGACCATTCGGACCACGTAGAGTTTGTTATGGAGAATGAACTATTGTTTATCATGATTTATAGACGGTTGGATTCTATTTATTGGAGTTTGGATGCGGCTTCTGCATTCATTAGTAAGTTGAGCATGTTGGGATGAAGAACTTGAAGTTAGGTAGACCAAACTTGGAGATCAACTTTTGAGTGGCAGGTGATGAACTTGTAACTAGTTAAAATCAATTCGGTGCTACCTTCGATAACTTTGGAGAGTTCAGCCATCTTCGAGGTCGGCCAGAGACTGACAGGAGTATTCAAGCTAAGGGCCAAAGAAGAAACCATAAAACTTTCAATGAAAACCATTACCAGATTTTCTGAAAGAGTTTAACTGCATCGAGATTGGCTGGAAGCTAAAATGGGTGAACTTTTTACTGGTGCCATTCAATCTACTTTCAGAAGTTCTACTGCTTTCAAGATTGGCCTGAAGTTTGGATTGAAGAAGTGTTGTGATTCATTATCTGTAGAGTGGTTGCTATTCTGAATTGGGAATCAGACTTGTGCTGACAATAAAGTCTTTTCATTGTTTAAACTCATCCGGTCGACATGTGCGATATAAACTGGCTAGATCTACAATTGTCAGAAAAGGATAAAAAAGCTTGACCACTTTCAAGATCAGCCACTATCCGTAAAGTAGAGCAAAATAGTTCAGTCGAAATAGAATTCGATTGGAGAGAAATTCGGCCGAACGAGGTTCCTGACGTAAAGTTGATGAGATATGCTATCTGCCGCAAAGAAATTTGGCCGTACTCAAGATTTGCCATAGATGAAATTGGAGGATGTTAGGATTTAATATTCGATAAGACTTTGCTAATACCAGAACTAGAGTCAGTTAACACGCCCTTCACTATTCAAATTCGGCCAGACAAAATTCATCATGCCTTGATAGTGTTCTACAGTTGTTAAAAGAGAGCGGATGGTTACAACTGAGAAGATCGTCTAGCATACACGGTCTGAAGGTTGATTTCATTGAATTAAATTGGAGTACGAGATCAGCTTAGTTGAAGTTCGGTCATAATTGCTACGACTCCGGATGAAATCATATCAAGATCGAATTTCTTATTGGACTTCGACGGAAGTTATTTTATTTCTAACAGTTTCAATATAGCATCAACATTACCATTTCGTTTCTTCTGGCTTAGTGGCTTATCAAGTCGTCTAAGGTTTATGAACCCAGAATAATTAATCCACGAAAACCATTGATAGAGATTACAATAAAGACTGCTTCATAAAAGCAAACACTATTTTTAGAGCAACACAGGAGGACCCGGTCCTTTGTAATTGTAATCCACGGCCAAAACACTTCCCCGAAGCGTGAGGGAGGGGGTTTCTGGGTCAAAACTAGACGCCAACCAAAACGTGGATTTCTGCCCATGTTCTGGTAATTGTAATCCCGTGTACACCTTAATGATGAAGGGCTTATATCACTAAAAACGCAGTCATGTGGTTCAATGTAAAAGGCTATCTTTTCCTCGTTTATGTTTGCTACTGGTCTTAATATATTGTAGGGACAATTTCTTAATCCTTTAACAATCAAGTTTTACTAAATAATACCTAATAAATCTTCTGAATTTTTCGCAAAGCCAAGGTTTCGCATACTATTTGTGGCAGTAAATCCATGCACGTCGATTTTCATGGTAGAAACTTCATCCAGAATGCTGATACACTGCAATTTTTGAGCTTTTCCTAATAGATGATCCATCCTCCAAACTACGATTCGGTTATATTTTCAAGAGAAAACCAAAATTAATCTTTTAACACATTCATTATCCACATTTATTCTCAAACAAACCTACAAAATAATATCCTCCTTCCCTTGAAACTAGGATGGAAGGAAAATCGATTGAAATTGAGGTGGAGAAGAAATAATACACAGTATCAGATACAATACCTGGTTGCTTTACCAACCCTACAAAACAAAGATTTGTCTCAAAGATTCAAGTGCCTAAGTTTGGGCCCCACACGCACATGATTTAGGCCAGATTGTCCGGCGTCCTACTTCAAAAAGACCATGTCAATGATCCATGTTATAATGGTGAATTTAGGTCGAATGGCAGAAAGCTGGCAAGATTCACGACCTCTAGCACCAGTTTGGACTTTTTGTTGGGGGAGGAAGATAAAGATTCAGGATGGGAGCGCAAGGAATTACGGAAGGATGGTAAAGATAGATGTCGACATGAGAGTGGGGACGCGAATTGGCAGGATGTGGTACAAAGAAATCAAAGCACGACATAAGAATGCCATCTGGAACGATGCAATGATGGTGACATCAAAGGTGGGAGCGTAGATCGAGTGGCATGTTATGTTATAGTGACAAATATGGCAATGTAGAGGCATTATGGGCTATATAATAACGGTAATTTTTGCATGCATGCATGCATAGTGATGTGGAATTTGCAAATTATTTGGTTAAATAAGGTTGCCATTGGAGTGATGAAATAGCATAAGAGTCAGTAATGATGATAATTTCAAAAGCAAATTAAGTAATGATCATGATTTTAAGGTAGGGTTGAAACCAAATGTATAATAAATTAAATTTGGAAGCGGAACTTATGGATTTCTACCAATATGTTTGAAAAATCCTCTGATTAAATTTATCGGTTGGATCACCGGCCCGATCGAAACTCAATCACTAATGGAATGGGTTCGCTTTTCATAGTCTAAATGCCACATGGTAGAGAAAAATAAAACTATGCTGAATTATATTACACATACTAAACAATTTAGCACCAAATCATAATTTTTCCACTGAAAAATTAAAAAGTCGCATTCTCTATTTTCTTCTTCTTGCGAAAAGACGAAAACTCTTTTGCACTGTTTCCTTTTCGTTTCATACACCCACACTTTTGATGTATTCTGTGCAAATCACTTTTTATATATATTCATCAGTACAAAAATGCCATCAATAATGCCACACGAGAACCTTGCATATTGAAGCCTTCTATTAACTAGCCACCACACACATATTTCATACCATGTAAAGATGAGGTAGGATAGTATCGATATGCTCAAGGACGATCAGGTTTCAACGAATTAACTCATCTATCTGGCCTTATGGATTATCTATGGAGTCTTTAGCCTTATAGTATGCCTCCTGAGAATCCCTATTAGGTTCATACGTGAGTAGCTATAAGGATCTTAGATACCTAAGAAGAAGTGGATTTGAGTAATTTTTTAATTGAGAAAGAGTGTAGCCATAATTTCTAGATTTGTCTGCTCTTAAGAGTTCTTGTTGATGCAAATTTCAGGATACTAGGAGTTTGACTTTTGGAGCGTGAATGAACACGAGGTCACCAACGTAAATACCCTGTGAAGCAACAGTCTTAGAGCAAAGGTGGATGGCTTCCGACAGAATTTTTCCAATAATCAATTTTTTTAAAAATTTTTTTCCGACCAAAAAGAATGGAATACTCAAAAAAATGTAAGTAAAGATGAGAACCTAGAGAGTCCTAAATCTAGGAAATATATGAGAGGAGTTTAATTAGGTTTAATGTTTATGGGTTAGCAATCAAGTTATGCAATCAATTCTAGCTAAGAGTTATCCTAGATCTAGACAGCTCCTAACTAGCAAAGTCATCTTCAAGCCCTCCAAGTAAAGAATCAACCACTCAACTAGCCAGGTAAGTATAAGATCGGTGGGAGTCCTCCTGTTACTTGTCTTAGACACCAATTATGCTTGTTCAGATAAGCTAACGAAATCAATTATAAACCATCTTCCTTCAGGATGCAGTTCCTAAATCACTTGCTTTAGACACCAGTCAAACAGACTAATCCTAATCCGATCCAATTCTTAGAGTTTCTTGTCCTAATGAGCTCAAGTATTCTAAGGCCAATGTCTAATTGAATTTAAATTAAGATATAGATTATGCAGATGCAAGAAAGTGATTTATGGACTAAGGAAGGATATCAAATCCCCATCTTATCTTGTTTAATTATATTTAGTGCCATTAAAGTATCTTATGGATATGCAATGCAAATAAAACAAGATGTCCAATCAAAAGTGAAAAATTTTTATTTGTTATGTTTTGTGATTAGGTCTCTAATCTCCTAAACAGCTTATGTGGTATCAGTAGAATTTATTATTATTATTTTATTTTTAAAATTTTTAAAATTATTATTATTTATTATTATTTTTTTAGATTTTTTTAGATTTTTTACTATTTTTTAAATTTTTATTAAATTTTAAATAATTTTTAATTAATTTTTAATTATTTTATTATTATAATATTATTATTTTAATTTTTAAATTATTTTTTATTTTTTATTATTTTTTAATTTTTTAAGCAACTAAATCATGATTCTCAGCAATTGTGCCAAAATTTGATTGTTGTCGTAGGTAGTCAAAAATAATACCTAACTTACTACTATATAGATAGGGTGAGTTGGGATTGTATCCTCAAAAATCATGTTAATTATATTTAAATTATAAATTAAAAGTAAGATTAAAATTAATTAAAAGTTGATTAATTAAAAAACTACTTAAATTAATTAGGAAAGCAAATAAATAGCAAATTAATTAAAAGTTGGATTGCAAGTATAGAGGTGGATTCTCAGGATCTTAATTGATCTCTTATCTGAGAGCTGATATTTATTTTAATATACTATAATTGATATCTAATCAATAAAGATATAATCTATCTTAGATAACACAGCCTATACCTTTATATTACAGCCCATTCCTTAAAGTTATAGGTTAGTCTAAATTAATTTAGATATGATAAAAAAAATTAATCTAAAAATAATTTATATCAAGAGTACGAATTGTATTCGTAGATCATGGCTCGTCTTAAGAGTCATAAACTATTTTAGATCAATCTTATAAAGACACAAAAATTTTATAAATAAAAATAGTCTTTATTATAAATTAAAAAAAATATAAAAGATGGAAAATAGAAAACATCATCAAATAAGATCACAATGATCTTCTGAGAAAGAGATGATCAACTGGACATCGAAAAGCTTTTCGCTGAAATCTTCATCCTTGGAACCTTGTAGAAAATCCTTGATAATAGCTGGTTATAGAGATCAGGAGCAGGAGAGATTTTGGTGGAGGAATAGGAAAATTTTAGTGATCTATTGAAGAAAGAAAGAAGGAAGAAGGAAGGCTTTAGAGAGAGAAATAGGGAGAGAGAGGGCTGAAGATAGGCCTGGGAGGCTTTGGAGGGGTTTAGAGGGCTTAGAGGAACTTAGAAGGGCTTAGGGCTTGTTGGTTCTCTCAAGAGAACTTTAGGATGGTTTTTATAGAGAAAAAGGGAAGAAATTGAGTTAGAATCAGAGAAAAATCAAAGAAAATAAGTTTAGATCAAATTCTATTGTCTGAAATAATTTTCTGCCATCAGATCAGGTTCAAACAGCTCAGATCGCATCAAAATCCATGGTTTGCAGCTTCAATAGGACCTTAATTTGTTTACAGCCATCGAATCAGTTGATTGGATGAATTTGGACCATTAGATCACACTGAAATTCTTTTGAATCAAGTCGGAATTGAATTCTGGCCGTTGGATCTTCATCAGCTTGATTTCTAGTCATCGAATCGTGCACCGGGTTGAGCACTGAATTAAAGTAAGAATCACCATGAGCCGTTGGATCCTGACTGGCTGCATTAAGAACCGTCTGATGGCACAATTTCTATTCCTATAAACAGAATAGACCAACCGCACCGAAGACCTCCACCAATCATGTCGCATTCTGCTTAAGAAAATTACCGTTCTATCCTTATGAACCACGATGGATTTTTAGTGAACCTCTTAAGGATCCAGGTCCACTACATGGTGGCCTCTAATTGGGTGCACCTACCGAGTGGATGGTCCATGCCTGATCTATAGATCGGTTAGATGGTCTACTATGCACTAGTCGGTTTAATAAATTGATTAGGACCAGGTTTTTAGGCCTTTTTTATTTTTTTTATTTTTTTATTTTTTCCTTTAAACCTTCATTTTGGGTCTAATTTAGGTCCTATTTGCTTCAATTTTTTTTGTTGTGATCCATAAATCGAGCTCTTTCCCTCCATGATCTTTTTTCTACAAAAGATAAAATAAAAATATCAATTCTTAAGAAATAAAAATAAATTATTTATAAATTAATATTTATATTTATATATTTAATGTATTTATCACATCCTCCAACTTGAACTTTATTCATCCTCGAGTAAAGTAGATAAATTAGCAATATATACTAACTTAGCCTTGAATTAAAAATCAGGTTTAGACATTCCTAAAGATAATTGATACTCAGTTCGATCATTAAAGAGATATAATAAGTACCATAAATTCATCAATAAAAGTACTAATTTATTAATTAATTTATATTTATTTTTAAAAATTAATAATTAATTTTTATATATTTTTGAGAAATTAATATTTTTTAATTAAAAAATTAATTTAAAAATAATAAAAATAATAAAATAAAATATTATTATCAATAAAAAGAGCTCATTTTTTAGGTCACAATGAAATAAGTTTGAAACAATACGGAGCTAAAATGGATTAGATATGAATTTTTAAAGAAAAAAATTAAAATAAAAAAGGAAAATGGCTTAACTGGTTTGCAACCCAAGCCGGCGTGCATTTTTCAGCTGGCTCACCCAGCCAAGCCAAGCTGCAAGCCAGCTGACCAAGCCCATAAGCCAGTGCAAGCCACCCACCCCCACATGCTGCTAACGTTAGCATGACATCAGTTTTATTACGGCTCACCGTGAACACTTATGCGAGGGTATTTTGGTAATTTTAGGCGAATGAGCATTGATTGGTTGCAGCTCACAAAAAGCTTGGTCTATGCAGTCCATGAGCATAGTAATGCACGATGGGACGATTGTGCTCGCTACCAATTTTGATCCAACGGCCAGGAAATTTCTACTTCGATTTGGTTTTAGACTTCACCATCTGCACGATCCAATGGCTCCAAACACTCCAGATGTTGATCCAATAGCCAGATTTTGCCCATTTCTTGATCCAACGGCTACTATTTATTTCTTCTTTAAATCGGTTCCAGTGGCACGATCGAATGGTCGACAGCATTCCAAACTCCGATCTGATAGTGGAGAAAGCTTCCGACGGTGATTTAAGTACCCAGAATGTGATCAACGGCTAGATCTCCTCCTAATTAATGTGATCGAATGATCAAAATTTAATCCAACCTAATCTGAGTTATTACACATCCAATTTTGGTATTTTTTTGACCATTTGATCCAGATTTGATGGTCAGACTTCACCAAAACTCAACAGAATGCATCTAGGGGCTATTTTAATCCGATTTTTATTCAAATTTTATTATTTTTGATGATCAAAATCTTCCTTAGTCCCATATTGCCTGCAACAAAAGACTCCAGCTGTCCAACATTTATTTAAAGGATCCCAGGCTATCAAATCAAAGCATCTTCGATCATGGAAAGAAGTTTGGTAAAGATTAGAGCCATGCTTGGGTTAGAGGCTGCTTCAGGCAATGGATGCTACAAAGAAGAGCTGGTTTCTACACCATTTCAACGTCGTCGCCGATCTAAGATCAGAGATTAGCTATTTTTATTTTTTTTTCTTTTTAAATTTTATGTATTTAAATTATAAATTTTTAAATTAATATAAAATTTATTTTTATGCTCTTTAAATTCATGCTCTTTATTTTTATTATAATTTAATTTTTACACTTTAATTATTATTTTTTATTTTATTGCAAATAGATGCTAAGATCTAACTAGTAGATCTTAGTACCAAGTTTAATTTTTCACACTATTTAATTTTTGCTCTTTATTTATAATTCTATTTTTTGACTTCAAATTTTTTTTTTAAATATTTTTTTTATAAAAATCAAATATTTCAAAATTAAAATATTGCCTTGTGGATTTGATCTAACTCACTATTTACTACCTATTTTTAAATTTAAGAAGTTAAAATTAAACTAATAAATATGGTGTCTTAATGACAACATCGTGCTGTTATAAAATTTTTGACATCGTTGCCAGAAAAGGCACGAACATTAAAATTCTTGATCTCTTTAATTTTTCTATAAATTAAATTATAAATAAATTTCTATTTTTTTTAATTTCTTATAAATATTGCTTACTAACGTTTTCTTCTTTATGTTGTAGATAAAAAAAGAGAAAAAAAGAACAAAAAGATCAGGGCAAGGAGAAAAATTTTCAATTTTGCTTGGTAAGATCAATCCTAACCCTAGATTTTTTTTTATTATTTATTTTATTTTTAAATTAATTTAAAAAATATCCACTTAAATCTAATTAAAAACTTTATGTCAAGATTAGAAATCCTAACTACTTAGAGTATGCATCATATTAGTTTTAGTTTTATTTTTATTTCTTTTGGTGATCCCTGGAGATAAGGTAAGTCATCAAGTTCAATTAAGTTTCATGCATCTAATTTAGTTGCATAGAACTTCTTGTCTGAAAGTGATTGTGCATATTCATATTAAATCAACTTAAAGGCACAACCCAATTAAACAACATAAGATGGAGATTTGATCATTCTTCCTTGATCCATAAACAATCAACTAGCATCCTGTATTAACCTAAGCCTTTAATTAAAATCAATGAGACATCAGCCCTAAGAACTCGAGCTCAATAAGAAAAGGAATCCTAAGAGTTAGATCGGGTTAGGGTTAGTCAATTTAATTAATGTCTAAGGCAAATAGTTCGAGAATGACTAAGTCCAAAGGAAGGTGGTTTATAATTGATTCCGTTAGCTTATCTAACCAAGTACAATTGATGTCTAAGGCAAGCAATGAGGGGACTCTCACCAACCTTATACTTACTTAGCCAGTTGATTGGCTGATCTTACACTTAGAGGATTTGAAGATGATCTGGACAGTTAGAAGCTATCTAGATTTAGGACAATCTTTAGTTAGAATTGTTTGCCTAACTTGATTGCTAACTAAAATATTAAACTAAATTAAAACTAATCTTCTCTCTCTTCTTAGCTCTAGGATTCTTTTAGACCTCTTCTTTAAAACTCTTCTTTCTTTCTTCTCTTTTTCTCTTCTTCTCTTTTAAAAAAATATAAATTAAAATAAATTAAAAATAATTAAAATTTAATAATTAAATAATTAAAATAATTAAAAATAGTAAAAAAATAAAATAAATAAAAATTATAAATAATAAATAAAATAATAAAATCATTAAAAAATTATTAATTTTTTTAAAATAATATAATAATTAAAAAAAATAAATAATAAAAAATTCTAAAAATTTTAAAAATCTAAAAAATAATAATATAAAAACTAAAAAAATTTAAAAAAATTTAAAAAATAATAAAATAATAAAATAATTTTAAAAAAATCTAAAAAATTCTAAACCATACATTAGGATTACACTAGTACATACACAGTAGAAAATTGCTTTACCTGATCTACTTGAACCCAACCATAAAATTGAATGGTTGAATTATATTAAACCCAATAACCAAATGACTAAAAATTTTAAAGATCCACCTAGGCATATGAAGAAATATTTTATTCTTTTCACCTATAATCCATTGACTTGTATCCAAATATCTGATATCCATGCTATCCACTATGAGATCAAGCCGATCATAGAACACCAATGAAGATTCGTATAAGCATCTAGATGAATTCTTAAAAATCTGCTCTATGATGAGGATCCAAAATGTGATTAAGAATGCCCTTAAATTAATTTTATTCTCTTTTTCATTAAAAGATAAAGCCAAGTACTGGCTTGGCATAATAGAGAGACCAATCCAAACTTGGGCTGAATTGCAAAGTAAATTTCTTAAGAAATTTTATCCCATAGGCCGAACCAACATCATGAGGCGAGCTATCACTGGATTTACTCAGCTTTCATGAAAATAAATTCATAAGTCATGGGAGAGACTTAAGAAACTTATTAGAAAATGCCCACACCATGATCTGTCTAAGTGGAAAATAGTTCAAGCTTTCTATGAGGATTTAGGAGACCAATTTGGATAATTGGTAGATGCATTCTGTGAAGATACATTCATGAATAAAAGTGAGGACGAAGCCTATGCTTTATTTGAAATCTTGAGTAAAAACTCAATCAATCATGCTTCGTTATCTTTCTACCAAACCTGGGCAGTGATCCATGAATGTAAATATTTAGAATCTAGTTCTAAGACTGATTCGAATTTGATAGATAAAGTGGACCTTCTTGTCCAGAAATTAGATTAACTCCTAATCCTAGGTCAATAATTTTCTGCACAATTAACATCATCCTCTAATTATTATGAGATTTTTTTAATCTATGCTAGCCCAATCCATCATATGAGTGAATGTCCTATGGCTGCATAGTTTTTACTTTTTATCCAAGTACAAGTCCAAGCTGCACAAGGCTACTCCAAATCGATGAATGACCCTTTTTTAAATACATATAACCTAGGTTGGAAAAACCATCCTAATTTTTCTTGGATACCCCAATAAACTCAGGCTTAGACCTAATATCAAAATTATGCCTATAATAGTGGTCAGTCTAGTCAGTTTACCCAGTCATTATATTATAATCAGTCATCATACCTACCTCCTCAATCAATCAATCTAGTTGACAATAGATTTAATCAACTTCAATAACTAACTTAATAGGAATCTATCGTCAGACTAGAAGCTCAAATAGGATAATTAGCTGAGTCTAACAAGAAGAGAGAACTAGGTCAACTACCAAGCCTACCAATTCAAATCTTATAAATAATCCATCTATTATCCACTAACCATCTGGACTAAGTCATCAATTTAATCTTCTACCTAGGAATCCTCAATTAGAGAATGCCAAAGTAACTTTGGAACTTAAAAGTTATAGGATTCTTATAGATCCATACCAAAATCAAGTGAGAGAGGCTAGTACTGATGCTAGCCAAGAAAAAAATTCAGAAGAAAAGGTTAGTACTAAAGCTAACCACACAGAAAAACCTGAGCCCAAAACTAGTATTGATGCTGGTTCCAGTTTAAAAGAGATAGATAAAGGAAAGAAGAGAATAGATAAGTTATCCAAAATCTATAAGTCTAAAGTTCTGTTTGCTTCAATCCTAGAAGCTGGTTCTTCGTACAAAAATCAAGAGGCATGTAATGAATTATCAATAAAGTTATTTTATCAAGATCATATTAATTTATCTTCAGAATTAAATCTATTTTTAGTCATCCTTCCAGTATCCATTGCATTAAACTCAACTCCTAATACAAAAATTCAATATATGAGCATTTTAGAAGAACAAATAGGAGAAATTCTCAACAAACATAGGACTAAGAAAAGGGTCATTAACTATCTTTCCATAAATAACAATGAATATATTAATAAAAAAATAACAAACTATCTTTCTAAAATTGGCAATCCAAAATCATTAAAATTTATTAATCCAGTATTTGACACAGGATAGTAAGCTGCATTGTGTTTGGCTGAAAATGGTAAACTTAATGCTTATTGAAAAGCAATCCAATATTTAATTTTTTTACATCTAATTTATCTTTTTAGTTTAATTTTTTTTAAAATATTTTGAATAAGTTGGAGGAAAAGCTCAAATTTTTAAAGGCATATGTTGGACCACGAAAATACATTAAATTAGGTGTATTCTTTCTTGTTCTTTATTACATCCTTTATTTTTTCTACTCCATTGAGGATAATATCGATTAAGTTAGGAGGAAGAATAATAAAAATTTTTAATTTTAAAGTTCTCGAAGAAGTTAGTATTTAGCATTTAGACATCCGATTACGCTTAAGAATTAAGTTAAACTAAGCATTTTTAAAAGAAAATTAATACACAGATCAGAAAATTTATGAGATATTGAGAGATCAAGTATTAAGAAAATCTAATAAAGAGTTAAGTCTAGAACATAAATAATTTTACTTTGAGCACTTCTGATTTTTTCTACCAACATCAAAAGAAAAATCTACTTTTTATGGGCTTATGTAGAGTAACTATATATTTTTTTATATTAAAAAAATTAAAATTAAAATAAAATAATTTTTAAGTACTTTTTATTGAGTAACTGGGCTTCTTTGCCCAAGCAAGCATTGAGTTTCGCATCAAAAGATAGAAAGAATGAGGAAGCTCATTATAAAGTTAGTCTAACTCATAGCCTGTTTGATTCGAGCTAGTAAGCACGAGGAGTATTTTATACCTAATGCCTTAAAGCCAACTGGTTTGAAAGTCATTGGTCCAAGACTCGTTACATACATCAAATAGAAAGCTTAAGAAATTAAGGCACTCAATAGTGGTATAATATTAAAAAAATACATTAATTTTTCATCGAGTAATCGATTCCATTGTCTAAGTAAGCAATGATATTCACATCAAAAATTAGATAATATGAATAAAAAAATTTAATAAATGAAGGATAGAAGTAACAATACACTTATCCATATAAAAATTTAGATGATTCAGAGATAAAGGTACGGATAATTTAGAAAAATTTAGAAAAATTTGATGTTCTTTACTTAATTTTTATATTAGTAAGCATTAATACCCTAATGACATGCCTCACTTATGCTCTACTGAATATCTATGGTCATTTTGAAAATTACTTCGGTGAAATTCGAAACTTTAAAGTTAAAAGATATCTAAAACTAAATTCTATCTTTACTCAAGGACAAACAAAGCATAAGTTGGGAGGTATGATAAGTACCATAAATTTATCAATAAAAATACTAATTTATCAATTAATTTATATTTATTTTTAAAAATTAATAATCAATTTATATATATTTTTAAAAAATTAATATTTTTATTAATTAAAAATAAAAAATAAAAAAATAAAATATTATTATCAATAAAGAAAGCTCATTTTTTTTATCATATTAAAATAAATTTGAAGCAAAACAGAGTTAAAATGGATTAGATATAATTTTTTAAAAAAAATTAAAAAAAAAGGCTCAGCCGACTCTGCAACCCAAGCCAGCATGCATTTTTCAGTCGACTCACCTAGCCAAGCCAGCGCATCCAGCCAAACCACTGAGCCAATCCAAGCCACAAGCCAGCAAGCCAGCCGACCAAGCCCATAAGCCAGCGCAAGCCGTCTACCCCCACACGCTGCTAATGTCAGCGTGATGTCAGTTTTATCGTGGCTCACCGTAAGCCCTTAAGTGAGGTTATTTTGATAATTTTTAGAAGAAAATGAGTGTTGATTGGTTGCAGCTCATAAAAAGCCCAGTCTATGCGGTCCATGAGCATAGTAATGCATGATTGGATGACTGTGCTTGCTACCAGCTTTGATCCGATGGCTAGGGAATTTCCTACTTCGATTTGGTTTCAGACTTCACCATCTACGTGATCCAATGGCTCCAAACACTCCAGATGTTGATCCAATGGCCATATTTCAACCATTTCTTGATCGAATGGCTGCTATTTATTCCTTCTTTAAATTGATTCTAGTGGCATGATCAAACGGTCGATAATGTTCCAAACTCTGATCCGATGGTTGAGAAAGCTTCCGATGGTGATTTAAGTACCCAAAATGCGATCAACGGCCAGATCTCCTCTTGATTAATGTGATCAAATGATCATAATTTAATCCGACCTGATCTGCATCATTACACATTTAATTTGGCATTTTTTGGACCTTTTGATCCAGATCTGATGATCAGACTTCACCAAAACTCAACAAAATGCATCTAGGGGCTATTTTAATCTGATTTTCACTCAAATTTCATTATTTTCAATAATCAAAATCTTTCTTAGTCCCATATTGCCTGCAATTAAAGACTTCAACTATCCAACACTTATTTAAAGGACTCCAGGCTATCAAATCAAAGTGTCTTCGATCATGAAAAAAAGTTTGGTGAAGGTTAGAGCCATGCTGGGGTTAGAGGCTACTTCAAGGCAAAGGATGCTATGAAGAAGAGCTGGCTTCTATACCATCTCAATGCCAACGTTGATCCAAGATCAGAGATCAGCTATTTTTAATTTTTTTTAAACTTTATGTATTTAAATTAATACAAAATTTATTTTTATGCTCTTTAAATTTATGCTCTTTATTTTTATTATAATTTAATTTTTGCACTTTAATTATTACTCTTTATTTAATTACAAGTAGATGCAAAGATCTAACTAGTAGATCTTAGTACCAAGTTTAATTTTTCATACTATTTAATTTTTGCTCTTTATTTATAATTCTATTTTTTGACTTAAAATTTTTTTTCAAATCTTTTTTTTATGAAAATAAAAAATTTCAAAACTAAAACACTACCTTCTTTATGGATTCAATCCGACTCACTACTTACTACCTATTTTTAAATTTAAGAAGTCAGAATTAAACTGATAAGCATGGTGTCTTAACGACAACATCGTGCTCTTATCAAGGTACGTCATCGGATTACTAATTTGACCTAATTAGTGATTGAGTGTTAGCCATAGAACTTTTTTTAGAGATCTTCTTTCATCAACTTTCTACTTTACTTTCTAAATTCTCTAACTTGATATGAGAAGGATTTATTATCTTTTTACAATTTAGTCCTCTTACTATTTGCTATATATTTTTTTCTGCTTTCGGATTCTTGCATCCCTACCTTTTGACGTGAACCACAATGCTTACTTAGGCTAAGGGATCCGATTACTTAGTGAGACAATACTAAACCTCTTTTTAATTCACATTGTCCATCTTTTTATGCAAACCACAATGCTTACTTAGGCGAAGGGGCCTAGTTACTCAATGGAAGACCAATATTTTTTTTTAATAATAAGCAAATTTTAAAGGAGACTTTTGCATATCTTGACCTTTCCACCCAACCCTAATGAAGTAGATTCTTTATTAAGCTTAGTAAAAAGAGGGTTCTAGAATCATTCTTAAAATTTAGTCTGGTCTAAACCCTACCGTTCATTGGGTTTTCTTAATAATTTACTCCTCAATATCTCTAAAATGATCTAGACAATTAATCATTCATTGATTAGGATGTCTAATTAACTCTTAATCAAAATAAAGTTTAGATATATAAAGCAAATTATGTCAAATCATACTTGAGGACTCATAAATTTTTAAGTTAGTTATTCTTGCCTCCAACTTAATTTTCATTGTCCTCAATGGAAGAGAAAAAAATAAAATTATTTATCAAGGAGGGGTACCACCTGATTTGTTATTTGCAGATCTTTCATTAGGTTCATACAGGATGTTTTTGATGTACTCCTCCCAACTTGAGCTAATCATCTTTATTAGTGATCTATAAAAAAATAAAAAAAACTAAAAATTTGAAAGAAAGAAGAAAATAAATGATGGATTGCCTTCCAACAAGCGCTAAGTTTAAGGTCTTCAGCCAGACCAGGCGATTCTACCTATCCCGTAGCAAAAATTAGATTGACAAATTTTAATAGTTTTGAATTGCCAATCTCAGAAAGATGGCTTGTGATTTCATTATTTATAAATTTCAGTATTTTCTTGCCAATCTTTAGAAAGTAAGTTACAGCCCCATTCTTAGTCAATTTTATTTTAAGAAGATAATTTATGAACCCATTCATAGATCCTTGTTTGCTGAGAATTTTTTCTATCTGTTGTTCTAATATGCTCATGAATTTAGTTGTTAGGATAAAGGTTGAGTCTGATGTAATGGATACCAAAAGGGTGTCACTTGATTCTAAACATGCATACTCAGGTATGATCAAGGATGGATTTAGTTATAAAAAAGATGGTGATTCTAGAGGAAAAACTATTAGAACAAGTATTAATTCATATTTCTTAGCCCATGAGAAAGTGGTGCTAAAATTAGGTAGCTCTAATAATGTATTTTCATTTTTGGTATTTTCATCTCCATTAAAATTATCCACTCCAAAATGATCCAAACATGTATGCACTGGGTCTTGAGAAATAATTCTAGGGATAGCTTTCTTAATTATATTTTTAGGTACATCCACCTCAAAATAGTTTTCAATTTATATACTGGACTGTTCTATAAGAATTTCATGAACATTGGAGCTCTCAGTCATATATCGCTCCCTTGGATTACATATGGACTGACTAGGTAATTCTTCCTCTTCCCAACTATTAAATACAGCAGTTAGCTGACTAACTTGAGTTTCTAGTTTAGCTATTGATTGAGTGTGGGAGTGAAGGATTTGGGTGTTCATCTTAAGCTTCTTTAATTCTTGTAATATTTTTTTCTTAAATGTCTCACTATAGGCACTTGAAGAGGTTTACTTAATATTTTAATATAGGTATGCTATATAAGTTTCTTCAAAATAATTAGGTTTATAATCAGTTGCTGGTTGTGGTATCTCATAAAAATTTGGATGATTTCCTCAACCTGGCTTGTAGGTGTTGGAAAAAGAATTGTAACAATTAGTAGTTTAGGTTTGGATTGGGTAAGTTTGCTCATGCGCAAATTTTCAAAATCGATATGCAGCTAGACGTTCACTAACCAGGTGGATGGGACTTAAATATATTTCATACACATGCAAAGATGAGGTAGGATAGTGTCTCATTCAATAGACGATCAAGTTTCTGGGATAACTAATCTACCTGATTGTGGATATCTATGGAGTCTCTAGCCTCATAGATTCCACCACTATTAGGTTCATATATGGGTGTATAGGGATCATAGGTATAAAAAAAAGGGGTAAAGTATTCCCTTAATTGGTGAAAGGGTACAGCCATAATTCTAGGTTTGTCTACTCTAAGGATTCGCTCAATTTCAAGATCTAGGGGTTGACTTTTGGGTCATGATGAATAATACCCAAATAAATACTCTATAATTACACCTTAGAGCAAACACTAATTTAAATTTTTTATAATAATTTTTTTTAAGAGAAAAAAAGGATGAAAGAAATTTTAAAGATGAAAATCTAGAGAGTCCTAAATCTAAGAAATAGATGAGAGGAGTTTAATTAGATTATGTTTATGGGTTAGCAATCAAGTTATGCAATCAATCCTAGCTAAGGGTTAGACTTTTGGGTCGTGATGAATAATGCCCAAGTAAATACCCTACACTTACACTTAGAGCAAACACTGATTTAAATTTTTTATAATATTTTTTTTTAAGAATTCTTTTTAAAAGAAAAAAGGATGAAAGAAATTCTAAAGATGAGAATCTAGAGAGTCCTAAATTTAAGAAATAGATGAGAGGAGTTTAATTAGATTTAATATTTATGGGTTAGCAATCAAGTTATGCAATCAATCTTAGTTAAGGATTATCCCAGATCTAGATAGGTCCTAATTGCCAAAGTTACCTTCAAGCCCTCCAAGTAAAGAATCAGCCACTCAACTAACTAAATAAGTTAAAGGTCGATGGGGATCCCCCCGTTGCTTGCCTTAGACATCAATTGTGCTTGGTTAGGTAAGCTAACAGAACCAATTATAAACCATCTTTCTTCGGGATGCAGTTCCTGAACCACTTGCTTTAGACACCAGTTAAACTGACTAATCCTAATTTGATCCAACTCTTAGGATTTCTTATCCTAATAAGCTCGAGTATCCTAAGGCCAATGTCAATTGATTTTAAATTAAAGTTTAGGTTATGCAAATATAAAAAAATGATCTGTGGGCTAAAGAAAGGATGATCAAATTTTCATCTTATCTTGTTTAATTGGGTTTAGTGCCCTTAAAGTGTCTTATGGATATGCAATACAAATAAAATAAGATATCCAATTAAAAATGGAAAGTTTATACTTATTATATTTTGTAGTTAGATCTCTAATCTCCTAAATAGCTTATGTGGTGTTAGTATAATTTTTTTTATTTCTTTATTTTTTAATATTTAAAATTTTTTATTATTATTTTTTTAAATTTTTTGTTATTTTTTAATTTTTATTAATTTTTTTTATTATTTTATTATTTTAATTTTTTAAATTATTTTTATTTTTTATTATTTTATTATTTTTTAAATTTTTTAAGCAACTAAATCATGATCTCTGGCAATGGTGCTAAAATTTGATCGTTGTCATAGATGGTCAAAAATAAAATCTAACTTACTACTATATAGATAGGATGAGTCGAAATCATATCCTCAGGGATCATATTAATTATATTTAAATTATAAATTAAAAATAAGATTAAAATTAATTAACAGTTGATTAATTAAAAGGCTACTTAAATTAATTAGAAAGCAAATAAATAGTAAATTAATTAAAAGTTGGATTGTAAGTATGGAGGTAGATTCTCAGGATCTCAATTGATCTCTTATCTGACAGCTGATATTTTTTTTAATATACTATAATTAATATCTAATCAATAAAGATATAATCTATCTTAGAAAGCATGATCTGTACCCTTAGATCATAGTCCATTCCTTAAAGTTATAGGCTAGTTTAAATTAATTTAGATATGATAAAAAGAATTAACCTAAATATAATTTATCTCAAGAGTATGAACTGTACCTATAGATCACGGCTCATTCTAAGAGTCATAAATTATTCTAGATCAATCTTATAAAGACACAAGAATTTTATAAATAAAAATAGTCTTCATTGCAAATTTAGAAAAATATAAAAAATAAGAAATAGAAAATATCATTAAATAAGATCATAATGATCTTCTGAGAAAGAGATGATCAGCTGAACATCGAAAAGCTTCTCGCTGAAATCTTCATCCTTGGAACATTGTAAAAGATCCTTTACAACAGCTGATTTTAGATATTAGGTTCAGGAGATAGATTTTGGTCGAGGAATAGGAGAATTTTAGTAATCTATCGAAGAAAGAAAGGAGAAAGAAGGAAGAAGGAAGGCTTTAGAGAGAGAAATAGGAAGAGACAGGGCTGAAGAGAGGCTTGGGAGGCTTTGAAGGGGTTTGGAGAGCTTAAAGGAACTTAGAAGGGCTTAGGGCTCATTGGTTCTCTTAAGAGAACTTTAGGATGATTTTTCTAGAGAAAAAAAGAGAAGAAATGAAGTTAGAATCAGGGAAGAATTAAAGAATATAAGTTTAGATCGAATTCTATTGTCTGGAATAATTTTCTGCCATCAGATCGGGTTCAAATGGCTCAAATCGCATCAAAATTCGTGGTTTATAGCTTCAATAGGACCCCGATTTGTTTACAACCATCAAATTAGTTGATTGGATAAATTTGGACAATTGGATCATGCTGAAATTCTCTTGAATCAAGTTGGAATTGAATTCTGGCTGTTGGATCTTCACCGACTCAAATTTTGGCCATCGGATCGCGCACTAGGCTCAGCACTATTTGAATTAAATTGGGAATCACCGTAAGCTGTTGGATCCTAATTGGTTGCATTGAGGACCGTTTGATGGCACAATTTCTATTCCTATAGATCACATAGATCGACCGCATCGAAGACTTCTGCCAAGCACATCGCATTCTACTTGAGAAAATTTCCATTCTGCCCCTATGAGCCATGATAGATTTTTGGTGAATCCTTTAAGGATCCAGGTCCACCATGCGGCAGCCTCTGATTAGGCGTGCCTGTTGAGCGGTCCACGCCGGATTTGTAGATCGATCGGACAATCCATCATGCACCGACTGATTTAATAAATGGTTTGGCTTAGGTTTTTGGTCTGATTTTTTTATTTTTTTTAAATTTTTTTCTTTTTTTTAAACCTTCATTCTAGCTCCGATTTAGGTTTGATTTTCTTCAATTTTTTTTTTGTTGTGACCCCTAAATTGAGCTCTTTTCATCCATAATCTTTTTTTCTACAAAAGACAAAATAAAAGTATCAATTTTTAAAAATAATGATAAAATATTTATAAATTAATACTTATATATATTTAATGTGTTTATCAATATTCTACGTAAGCCTCGGGATCTCTAATAATTACCATAAATTTATATATAAAAGCATTAAATCATATATTAATTAATATTTATTTTAAATAATTAATATTTTTATTAATATTTTATAAGAAATAAGCTAATTAATGTGAAGAGCTCAATTTTTTAGTTTTAATGGATTAAATTTTACTTAAATCAGAACTAAAACGAGAAAGATATGAAGCTAAGAAGTTTAAAAGAAAAGAAAAAAAATAAGCTGGTGCACGGTGGACCGACTAGTCGGTCCATGGAATAGGCACGGATCGCCCAGCTCAGTAGGTGTGGCGAATCAGATCACGCCATGTGGCACACCTAGACCACTAAGAGGTTCATAAATAATCCCACGTGGCTCATAGGGGTATTTTGGTAAATTTAGCTAGCATGGCGCGACGTCATTGGCCAAGGTCTTTGGTGCAGTCAATTTACGTGGTCCACAAGCTCCATCAAGCACTGACAAACAGTCTAGGTTGCTGCCGATCAAAATCCAATGATGAAGATTTTTTCCAGCTTTGATTAGGACTCCAAGTTTCATCTGAGTGCAATCCAAAGATTGAAAATGCTCCAATCAAGGATTTGATGGTCCAGATTTAATCTGGCACTGATCTTGAAGTCAAAAGGTGGTTTTCTGAAAGATTTTGGGATGTTTGATCAAGATCTAATGATCAAAATTTATCAGATATGGATTTTAACTCTGAAAATAACTCTAAAAAGCTTGTTTCTTCTTCTATTTAAACCCTCTTACACCTAAAGCCTGGGACCATGTCTTTAAGCCAAAAATAGAGAAAAAAGGGCTTCTCTCCTCTCTTTCTCTCTCTTCTCCTCTTTCTTTCTTCCTTCTTTCTTCTTCCAACCTTCAATTAAAAGAGCTCTGAAGATGCCGGAAGTGAGCAAATCATCAACCATGTATGGCTAAGGAGCTAAATTCTAGGAGAGTAGATAAAATCTTCTGACTTGAATTGTAATTTTTTTCTTTATCTTTTGTAATTACTTTTTATGTAAACATATTCTCTTGCTCAGTTTTTAATAGAATTTATCTTTTTATGCATGAAATCCTGATTATTTGACATACTTATTAATTGATTAAAGATCTAAATAAATTATATTCATTAAGACGGGTTGTGACTAGCAGATACAATCCATATTGAATTTAATAATTTATTTTAAAAAATATCAATAAAAAGCTATGTTATTAATTTTTAAGAATTAAAGAATTGAATAATTTATAATTTCATAGAGATGGATCATTATCGAGAGATATAATTCATACTCTAAGAAAATAAATTATAATCATTACTAAATTTTTAAAAATAATAAATTTTTATATTAAAAAGAATTACCACAACCATGTTGAAGATGGATTCAAAATTCTAGAATAATTCTCATTAATTCAAAAATCCTAATTAAATAAGTATTTACTTTTTTTATTTTTCTTTTTATTTGCTAAACTCTCGATTTGCTTTCTTTATTCTACTTATTTAAATTTTTTCTTTAAAATTAAATTTAAAAAATATTTTTAATTAAAATTGAATGTAACTTACTCTTCAATCTTCGAAAAAATCGACACCCAACTCATCACTATTCTAAAAATTAAAATCGGACTTAATCTTTATTTATTGCTTTAACAATGAGCAACTAAATTTTTGATGCCGTTGCCAAAAATTATAGCATGGTTGCTTCAATTAATTAAAAATTAATTAACTAATTTCAAAAATAAAAAAAATTTAATTATTGCTTTTTAGTTATTATCTTTCATATCTGATTTCTTACTTTTATATTAATTTACTACTTCTATAGTTTAGATCAATTTATTGCTTTTTAAAGACTTAATCACTTAAATTTATTTTCTTTTGCAAAAATAAATGAATAAAAAACTAAAAAAAATATCTATAAAAAGATAAAACCAAAAATCCTAAAAAATTACCGACATCTCATAATACTTAATTAATATAGAATAACCATAAATATTATATAAATTATTTTTTTAAAATATATTTGGATATCTTGTTTGATTTGTATTGCATATTCATAATATACTCTAAGGGTACAATCCATTAAATAAGATAAGATGAAGATTTGATCATTCTTCCTTAGCCTACAAACCATCATCCTTCATATTGCATTGACCTATACCTTAATTTAAAATCAATTAAATGTTGGCCCTTAAGAATATTCGAGCTCATTAGGATAAGAAATTCTAAGAGTTGGATCGATTTAGGGTTAGTCAATTTGACTGGTGTCTAAGGCAAGTGGTTTAGGGATTACGTCCTAAAGAAAGGTGGTTACTTAATTGATTTCATTAGCTAACTTAGTCAAGATAATTGGTGTCTAAGAAAAGCAACGGAAGGACTCCCATCAATCTTACACTTACCTGGCTAGTTAAATGGCTGATTCTTTACCTGGAGGGCTTGAAGGTGATCTTGACAATTAAGAGCTGTCAAGATCTAGATTAATCCTAGGATAAAGAGTCCATGCTTGCTTAACTTGTTTGCTATTATAATTCAAATCTTAATTAAAATACTCTTCTCTATCATCTCTAGATCTAGGATCCTC
This sequence comes from Cocos nucifera, assembly GCA_006176705.1. Taxonomy (NCBI): domain Eukaryota; kingdom Viridiplantae; phylum Streptophyta; class Magnoliopsida; order Arecales; family Arecaceae; genus Cocos; species Cocos nucifera. The sequence goes on along the minus strand of QRFJ01000894.1, from coordinate 68,003 downwards.
TAGGCTCTTATATTTAGAATTCTCACTCATCATCTATTTTCTTTAAAATAAAATAAAATATAATAAATAGTAATTAAGAAAAGATTGCTCTGATCTAGAATCCTTGATTGCACATATTTAAATAATTAAAATAATCTAAGATGGATCTCGAGAGTAGAGTGGATAAGCTATCCCATAGATTAGATAGTCTAACAGCCATTAGAAATCCTTCCTATCCATTTTTTCTTCCTGCACAATAAGTTTGTGTAATCTATTCAAGCCCCACCCACTATGTAAGTGAATGCCCACACCAATTTTTGAGTACATGTATAAGCAAGTTTATCAAGATCAAACCTAAATGCATTATAGACTAGAAAATAATCCATACTTTAATACTTACAATTTAGGCTGGGAGTTCAACCAAATTTTTCATAGCAATCACAACCAGTGGTTACCCTGATGCCACAAGGATCCACATTCATAGATATACCCTATAATATGCCCTACCCATAATATCAAATCTCTCCAAATAATAATGAATCAACTTCTGAAGAGAGAATTCAGCAAGCAGTAGACGAGTTAGAATTTACCAATCAACCATTGAATGATCTAGAGGAACAAAGGCTTAATTCTTTAGAAAAATGCTTAGAAGTCATGATAAAGTCACACAATGAACTTATGCAAACCTTTAAAGAACTAGAGAAGCGAGGGCTCACATTGAATCAACAGGAGGAAAGAGAGTTGCTCAATCAACTCGAGAGTGAACCAGAGGGACTAGATCTAGCTGAAAATTTTAGTGCCCCTATAACTTTTTTTGAACAATCAATTAAAACTCTCGAGAATAATATGGTCATAGAACAATCCCGCAAAACTAAAAAGACTCTTTTAGACCATATTAATGAAGCAGCAAAATATAAAAAAAAACTAAAATGGTGGAATGAATCAATTCCATCATCATCTTCTTTACCTATGGTCATAAAACAACCTAGCAAAACTAAAAAGACCCTCTTATACCATATTAATGAGACAACAAAATATAAAAAAGAACCAGAATGGTGGGATGAACCAATTTTATTATCATCTTACTTACATATGGATCCTTTCCCAAGTGCCTTAGAATCATCCAGTCCTTTTAATGGAAAGGGAGAACAAACTGATGATATAATGGAATTATTAGAGACTTCCCAAGAACTACAAGTGAACAACATCTTAGAAGAAGCTTCATCCACAAATCTTTCCTAAGAATCAATAAATCCCTATTTGGCTCATTATAAAATGGATAATTTTGATGAAGATGGGCACAATACAGAAGTCAATGACCAAATAGATTCACCTTATCCTAAAACTACTCCATTATTGATTGAAAAATTTAAGCCACCATTTAGCCCACCAATAGCTCTTTTGTTAGAACCATCAACTAATCTAGAATTGAAGCTACTTCCTGATGAATCCACTAACACTTTACCAATAATACCTATCTATGAAGACCAACTTATAGGTGTTCTAAAAGCACATAAAGAAACTATTGGATGGGATACTACTGATATGAGGGATAACGATCGTATGAATGATTTTTCTATATTTGGCACTACTTTTGAGGATAGACTCCAAAATTTATCTATGATATTAAAACAATGAATGGAGGCAGATTTAAAATTAGTTTGAAAAAAGTACAATGATTTTGATTAGGAAGAATTGATGCCTAGATATATCAAACCCGAAAAAGGAATTATAGTAAACCAGGCTATAGTTGAAGAAATTTCTAAACCACCATCCTCGATTTTGATTAATCAAACACAATCTCTTCCTGGTCATTATAAAAACTATAGTAATTTTAAATTCTATTATAATATACTTGCTCTAAATACTTTATTGATCCAGGCTAGACTTAACCACTGAAAAATATTTCATGAACAATTTTCTACCATGATGACAAAATCTCGTGATTGGTTCTACCTTTGTGAAATCCTGAAGGATGCATTGAAATTAATTATATCTAAAACTCCTTCATAGGATCCAACTGAAGACGTCAAACTTAGTACTTACTAGGAGGCAACCCAGCTTTTAGCTTTTGTATTTGAATTTTTCTTTTTGTTTTTAGTTTATCTTTCCTTCAGGACTAAGTCGGGGGGAGAATTACAAATCCATATAGAATAAAGAACAAATAAACCCAAACTGAGATCAAAAATATATTAAGCTAGGTAAACTCTTTTCTTATTATTTTTTTTGTTACTTATCACACTCTATTATTTCTTTCCTCCATTGAAGATAATAAAAATTAAGTTGGGGGAAAGGATAAATAGAAAAGTCCTTCAGAATGGTGATAATTAGTTTTATGTGCCTGATTTCATGCCTATTTGAAGTTTTTCAGGTATTTTAATCGATGATTGATTATGGTCTAGAAAATTTTTGAAATACTAAGGATCAAATTATTAAGAAAATCCAATAAATGGTCAGGTTTAAAATAGAATAAATTTTTAAGTGATTCTAAAATCTTATTCTAGTCTTTATTCAATAAAGAATCTACTTCATATAGGTATGAGTAAAAAAATAAATTAAAAAAAATTATTAAAAAATTATTAAAAAAATAAAATAAAAAGCAAGTTCTAAATATTGATTTTTCACCAAATAATCGGATCCTGTTGCCTAAGTAAGCAATATTATTCATGTCAAAAAGTGAGTAGTATAAAGAAGCTTATTATACAGTTAGTTTTAATCTATAGCCTATTTAACTCGAATCGGTAAGTCCGAGGGGTGTTCTACACCTAGTGCCCTAAAGCTAACTAGTTTGTGAGTTATTGGTCCAAAGTTCGCTATAAGGATCAGATAGAAAGCTTAAGAGGTTAAAATATTGCACTAACTATAAAAAAAAAAATCTAGTCTATCCTAAAGATAGAGGATTTAAAGAATAAAAGAGAAGAATTGATCAAAGAAAAGCTCTAAAATTTTATGTTCTTTACTTAACCATTATTTGGGATGAAATTAATAATCCAATAACGTATTTCTTAAATCTCTAACCAAGTATCAACTAACTTTAAGGTAACTTGAAGAAACTTTCATATCCTATCGAGACAGTACATACTTCTAATTTTTTTCTTTTTACTTGAGAATGAGCAAAACTCAAGTTAGGGGTATGATAATTATCATAAATTTATAAATAAAAATATTAAATCATATATTAATTAATATTTATTTAAAAAATTAATATTTTTATTAATATTTTATAAAAAATAAGTTAATCAATTGAAGAGCTCAATTTTTTAGTTTCAATAGATTAAATTTTACTTAAATCGGAGCTAAAATGAGAAATATATGAAGGCCAGAAGTTTAAAAGAAAAGAAAAAAAATAAGCCGATGCATGGTGGACCAATCGGCCAATCCATGGAATAGATGTGGACCACCCAGCTCAGCAGGCACAGTGAATCAAATCATGCCACATGGCACACCTAGACCGCTAAGAGGTTCATAAATAATCCCATGTGGCTCATAGGGGTATTTTTGTAAATTCAGCTGGCATGGTACGATGCGATTGGCGGAGGTCTTTAGTGCAGTCGATTTACATGGTCCACAAGCTCCATCAAGTGCTAGCGGATGGTCCAGGTTGTTGCCGATCGAAATCCAATGATTGAGATTTATTCCAGCTTTGATTAGGACTCCAGGCTTCATTTGAGCGCGATCCAATGGTCAAAAATGCTCCGATCAAGGATCTGACAGCCCAAATTTTATCTGGCACTAATCTTGAAGCCAGAAGATAGTTTTTTGATGGATTTTGGGGTATTTGATCAAGATCTAATGGCTAGAATTTATTAGACATGGATTTTGACTTTGAAAATAACTCTGAAAAGCTTGTTTCTTCTTTTATTTAAACCCCCTTACACCTAAAGCCTAAGACCAGGTCTTCTACACCAAAAATAGAGAAAAAAATACTTCTCTCCTCTCTTTCTCTCTCTTCTCCTCCTTTCTTTTTCCTTTCTTCTTCCAACCTTCAATCAAAGGAGCTCTGAAGATGCCGAAAGTGAGCAGATCATCAATCATGTATGGCTAAGGAGCTGAATTCTGTGAGAGTAGATAAAATCTTCTGACATAGATTATAATTTTTTTTCTTTATCTTTTATAATTATTTTTTATGCAAACATGTTCTCTTGCTCAATTTTTAATAAAATTTATTTTTTTATGCATGAGATCCTGATTATTTGACATGCTTATTAATTGATTAAAGATCCAAATAAATTATATTCATTAGAATGGATTATGATTGTAGATACAGTCCATACTTAATTTAATAATTTATTTTAAAAAATAATTTTTAAAAAGCTATGATATCAATTTTTAAGAATTAAAGTATTGAATAATTTATAATTTTATAAAGATGGATCATTATCAAAAGATATAATTCATACTCTAAGAAAATAAATTATAATCATAACTAAATTCTTAAAATAATAAATTTTTACATTAAAAAGAATTACCACAACCATGTTGAAGATGGATTCAAAATTCTAGAATAATTCTCATTAATTCAAAAACTCTAATTAATTAAGTATTTACTTTTTTTAAATTTTTTTTAATTTGCTAAACTCTCAATTTGCTCTCTTTAATATACTTATTTAAATTTTTACTTTAAAATTAAATTAAAAAATATTTTTAGTTAAAATTAAATATAACTTAGCATTCAATCCTCGAGAAAATCAACACCCGACTTATCACTATTCTAAAAATTAAAATCAAGCTTAATCTTTATTTGTTGCTTTAACGACAAGCAGTCAATCTCATATATCTAAAAAATACATCTCTAGATATGGGCTTCATCAACAGATCAGCTATCATCTCATGCATAGAAATGTATTGCACCCTCACTTTCTTTTATGCAATGATGTCTCTACCAAAATTATACTTGGTATTAATGAGTTTGGTACGACTATAGTATTTATGATCCTTAATAAAGGCAATAGCTACTTGGCTATCATAATTTATAATCACTGGCCCTTCACTATCATTTCGCATTCGTAACCAAATGGCTTCTTGTACTCTAGCAGAACATGCCATAAATTCTACTTCCATCGTGAATAGAGCTGTATAGATTTATTTATTGCTACTCCAAGATATGATGCCATTATTGAGTAAGAACACATAACCTGATGTCGATTTGCACTTGTTTAGGTCCCCCCCATAATCAGCATCAGTGTAACCTCTTAAACATAGATCGGATCCCTAATAACAAAAGCAATAGTTTGTAGCTCGTTTTAAGTATCTCAACATTCTCTTGACAGCCTTCTAGTGTCCACTTCCAGGGTTCGATTGATACAGACTTACAAGACCGACAGCACAACAAACATTTTGCCATGTATATATCATTGCATACATTAAGCTACCAACTGCACTAGAATATGGTACCTTGGACATGACGTCTCTCTCTTGTGAAGTTTCTAGATACATAGCAAGATTTAAGTTTTTGCCTTTTTTGATCGAAGTGTCTATAGGGTTACAATTTGACATGTTAAATCATTTAAGTATTTTCTTAATATATGGCTCTTGTGACAGAGCTAAAAGCTTCTTTGAACGATCTCTATGGATTTTAACACCAAGTATAAAATCCACTTCCTTCATGTCTTTCATCTCAAAGTTTGATGCTAACCACTCTTTTACAGACTGGAGAAACTCCATGTTATTTCTAGCCAATAGTATATCATCCACATAGAGTGATAAAATTATGAATTTACCCTTGGATTGCTTCACATAAATATAGATCTTCAATCATTTCAAAGTCATAGAAGATTACAATCTGGTGAAATCTCAAATACCACTATCTAGATGATTGTTTAAGGCTATATATAGATCTATGTAATTTGCATACCTTATACTCTTGGCCTTTAATAATGAAACCTACAGGTTGTTCCATATAGATTTCTTCATCTAGCTCATCATTCAAGAATGCCATCTTAATTTCTATTTGGGATAATTTGAAGTCCAATTGGGCTACTATGGCTAGAATAAGATGAATCGATGTAAACTTTTGAAGGAACCAGATCTAGGATTTCAGAGCTAGATCTTAAAATTTTTTCAAGATCAAGCAGCAAAAGACTAAAATAAATCAAAATTTATTCATAAAAAAAGAGAACCCCTAGATCTAAGATCCTATTACATGATTATAGCATAAGATTAAATCAAAAATTAAAAATATTAAAAAAAATATGTTAATCATATCAACATGCATCTACACTATATCTAATGCATGTATGTAATAATAAATTAGATCTATATTACTTATACAAGTTAGACATTCTAACTTGATAATCCAAGCTGAAGAATGAAGCTTCGAGCTGCACACGTGTCCGATCTCTAAGAGATATCTACACAAGCCTACGAACCCCGATCAAAAATTTGATGCAGAAAATTAGTATAGTATGCTAGTACTATATTGATCCTTCTTCGATGATCGATCCAGTGCTTTCTTCTTCAATACTTGGATACTCCAAAAAAATAAAAAATAAAAAAAGATTTTTGATCTGAAACAATACTTAAAAATCTCTATGAAAGAGGTGGAGAAAGAAAGAGCAAAAGATCCTAGAAGAAGATCCTCTTCTTCTTCTTCTCTTTTCTCTCACCTGGATATCTAGATTGGTATCTATGAAATTCCCACATTCCAAATGTCTCTCTCTTTGATTTTCACATGCCTAAGAGCCCTCTCAATGTCAAATTCCTACACAAGGTAAGAACACATATGGCAAGTTATTGGGGTGCCCAACACTTAGGCGCCCCCTCCTTTGTTTTAGGCGTGGACCACCAGGGTAGGTGCACAAAAATTTCTCCTTTTAACCATAAAAATTAGAGGAGAAATTAGGATGGGGTGGCACACATGGGAAGAGACCAAGTTTGTTGGGATTCTATTATATAGAATTCAACAAACTTCAACAACTTTCCATCTATTGACCTGGTCCATAACTTAATGCCATATAGAAAATAGAGGAGAAGGGTGGGCGTGCATGATGATCAGGAAGAGAGGAGATTTGTCATCGAAAATAATAGAGAAAGGGCATGGAGGGCATGGGATGTAGGTGGTGCAAGCAAGATGGATCCTAGTCTTACTAGGTTTCCATATTTGACTTGGTCAAACATAGTTTCTCAAACCAAATCAAACCAAAAGTAACTCAACCAAATTAAATTAAACCCTAATCTAACTAATAATTTAATTAAATTATATTAAATTTTAATTTAATTTTTTAATTAAATTAAAAAATTGGGTTGACCCAAATCCTAGTTGAACTAGGACTAGTTTTTTCTTGCACTTGGTTTATCCAATAAACTAATTGAACTTGATCCAATCAAGCCCAAACCAAATCTAATTAAATCATGTTTAATTAAACTTAATCTCAACCCTCTAGCTTAATCAAATTAAGCTAATTAGCAATCAAATTGCTAATTGATCCTCCTACAATATTTGTACTAGGTTAAACATCAATCGTATTGATCGTTTAACCTTAGAATGATTCTCAATCGTTGATCAACCATCCGATCGAATCATGAATTTTAATATATATGACCTCATAGATCTGAACCTAAGCCAATATCATAGAAATAAATTTTTATACTAGTCAAAGTGACCATCTAGCAATGGTACCTGATGGCTAGATAGGTCGAATGTGTAGAACAATATCCTTAGAATCCATATGGATATAGTTTCCATATAATTCATCTTCTTGATCAAAATGCTCGTAGAATACCTCAGAATTCAACTATCAACTCTGATCAAGCTATCCATATTGTATTTTAAAATACCAAATCCATCTCATGGATTATTCTGGTCAAGGTTTTACTATATTGAAATAAAGTGATACATTCTTCTCCAACTCTTGGAGTGGTCAATCCCATTTTGATCATACACCAACTTCGCAGGTACTTGACTATGCTCAGAAGCCTTCCATTACTAAATTAAAAAATTAGTTAGTCCGATACCAAAGCACCGTGAGTTATTTGCAAGCCACTGAGGTGATCTTAGGTCTAAGGGATACTTATACCTATATCCCATCAAAGACATTCTTGATGGTAGAATATTCTAGAGTTGGTCACGTTCAGTGATGATATACTCCTACATCTCACTTATATGCCATACCAGTATCTCCATACTCCTTGGTTAAGAAGATAACCAACCTATATGGCATATAGTGACCTATGCTCTATAGACGCTATCATTCTTATTAATAGTCTATCATTTGGTTGTGAATAATTTTAAGAACTAATCGATAAATTCTCTCTTTATTGAACCTAAATAGTCCTAAGGACTTCATCACAACAATGGAGTTCGTTAGAAGATGAAAACTTATAATAAAAAATATTAAAAATATATTTTATTAATTAATAAATTAATTATAATTATAATATAGCTCAACTATCAATCGGGTGATGATTGACTTTGGGATACATGTTTCAACAACTTTCACTTATCCTAAAGCCACTCGGCATAGTATCTAATACCCATCTTCGACTTGTGGTTGTCAAACTTCTTTATCACCAGAGCTTTAGTGAAGGGGTCGGCAGGTTATCTTTTTTATCGATCTTCTGAAGGTCAATATCATTACTGTTAGATATGTGTGCCCTAGAAGTCAGAATTGGCTGACACTTGTAATACACTTCTAGGGGCAAAATTATAATTTTGACTATAAATAATAAAATAAATTATTTTTTATTATATATGTGTATTTAGTGTCTGTGATACATCTCTTAAGTTAATGATAGTGATAATTCTTATTTTCAAGAGTTGAAAATTTAAGATAAGAATTTTTATTTATTAACTCATAAAAAGCTCTGATCGTAGGATTGTCATGAGGATGGTGATTGATCTAAAAGGTTAGTGTACAATCACTTCTTTATAGTAGATGAGTCTTGAGTCTATAGTATAGAGACATCGGAGCGAGAGTATAGATACTCGTTAGAGAATGAGGGCACTAAGCATGACCACCTCGAGTAGTCATAAGGAAGTATACCTTCTCATCGATGACTGACTCAAAGCTGTAGTGGTGTGTCTGATTCTTTGACCTGAGGTGCATCAATAATTCACCTTAAGGATGTTATAGTTTGACTACACCATAACTTGATCTCCTAGCCATTCGGAATCCTGAGGTGTATGTTGGCTATAGCATGTTCATTGTAGGAATTGGATTGCATCAAGAGGAAATCTATCTATCTCGATGGATGAGGAGCAGCCCTATGATGATCATGAGAATCAAGTCCATAAGCCCATGGCCATGGTAGAGAGTGAAATAATAGAAAGAGTTTCTATTAAGGTTTTCACATCGAACTTGAATTGAATGATTAAATCATATGATAGAAATTAGGGTTTGACGAGTTCACCTTAACCCTAATCTAATCAGGGCTCAAGATAGAAGAACTTAATCACACAAAGTAGCTGCACCAAGAGGTTCATTTTCAGTTTTGATGGGTTGCCACCATATACTGCTAGGTGTCATTGATGAATTTTGGAAGCAATTAGAATGATTTAGATGATTGATCATTCTAGTTGTCTAAATCAGAAGAGTTCTGATCCATCGAAAGGAGTTTCGATGATGTCGATGATGAAGATCATGACATATCCAATTATCATATAGAACTGAACCAAACTGGATCACACAAATAAGGATTTAGATTTAGATATCATCAATTGGACTAACTCAGTTTAATTAATTTGAATTAGATTCAATTAGGTTCAAGAAAATCATGCTAGCACACGATTGAGCCTAACATTCTCCTTCTATTACATTAAAAGTTGTCTCGACTGAGCCAAATATATTTATGCTCACTCAGGTACCTTTACCTGGTCTAACTGGAGCTTGTCTAGGTCAAAAAAAGATTATTTTAATTTATGAGATAAATTTAAGATAATACCTACCATTTTCCATCACCTGCTAATTCTTGTCCTTTGACTTTGGTCAAACATTGACCTTTGATCCTTAGACATCTGCCCATATATCATGCATCCATAGGTAATACTTATTGACCAAGTCCACCTACCATTTGGTAGGCAGATGGAGGGCGCATGCCTAGGATGGAGTGCGCCTCATGTGGCTAAACATTTGAGTCCCATACGAATGGGACTCCAGGTTGGTTCTTGGATTCAACTTAGATGACCCCTAGCCATAGACTTTGACCAGTCTTAGGTGCCATCTAAGGATGAATCTGTGGGGCTCTCATCTGATTGGATCAGGTGCTATCATCCTACTAAATTAAAAAAAATAAATTAAATTAAATCTAAATTAATGTTATCTTGATTTGGATAATCCGATTATCCTTTAATGATCCCGCTGATTGCTTGAGATTCTGGATCTAGCCATGCAAGCATCTGGCCTCTATCGGTATCCACTCAGGTTGAATCTAGAGATCTTTTCCTTCTTTATCAAGTCTCCAAAAATTAGATTTTGATCTGATTTGGAGGATCTTCAAAACTCCTTCTGAAGATCAGCAGTCGTCTGTGCAGCAGTGCTGCTTTCTTCCTTTCTCGTCAGTCTTTTCTTGCCTGGATCGCACCAAACTGAAGCCCAACTTTCTTGCATGTGGAGAGGAGAGAGAGGATCAGAATATGGCATGGATGAGGGAGAGGGATAGCCTTAGGGCATGGGCTAAGAGAAACTCTCAAAAAGTTGGGCGCAGATAGGGTTTATTTATAGACTTGCTGCGCCATGCAGTGTTGCATCATCCCGGTCAATCACGTTGCTTCGTACAATCAGATCTAAATCTGATTGGTTGGATGACATCACCTGATCCAATCAGATGAGATCCCCATAGATTCATCCTTAGATGGTGCCTAAGACTGGTCAGTGTCTATGGCTAGGGGTCATCTAAGTTGAATCCAAGAAGCAACCTGGAGTCCCATCCGTATGGGACTCCAGTGTTTATCCACATGGGGCGCACGCCATCCTAGGCATGCACCCTCCATCTACCTACCAAATGATAGGTGGACTTGGTCAATAAGTCTCTCCTATGGGTGCATGACACATGGGCAGATGTCCAAGGGTCAAAGGTCAATGTTTGACCAAAGTCAAAGGATAAGAATTAGCAGGTGACGAAAAATGGCAGGTGTTGTCTCAAATTTATCTCATAAATTAAGACAATCCTTTTTCTGATCTGGACAAGCTCTAGTCAGATTAGGTAAAGGTACCTGAGTGAGCACAAACATATTTGGCTCAGTCGAGACAACTTTTAATGATAATAGAAGGAGAACGTTAGGCTCAATCGTGTGCTAGCACGATTTTCTTGAACCTAATTGAATCTAATTCAAATCAATTAAACTGGGTTAGTCCAATTGATGATATCCAGATCCAAACCCTTATTTGTGTGACCCAATTAGGTTCAGTTCTGTATGGTAATGGGATATGTCGTGATCTCCATCATCGACATCATCGAAACTCCTTTCGATGGATCAGAACTCTTCTGATTCAGACAACTAGAATGATCGATCATCTAAATCATTCTAATTGCTTCCAAAATCCACCAGTGACACCTAGCAGTATATGGTGGCAACCCATCAAAACTAAAAATGAATCTCTTGGTATAGCTACTTGTGTGATTAAGTTCTTCTATCTTGAGCCCGATCAGATTAGGGTTAAGGTGAACTCATCAAACCCTAATTTCTATCATATGATTTAATCATTCGATTCAAGTCCGATGTGAAAACCTTAATAGAAACTCTTTCTATTATTTCACTCTCTGCCATGGCCATGGGCTTATGGACTTGATTCTCATGATCATCATAGGGCTGCTCCTCATCCACCGAGGTAGATAGATTCCATCTTGGTGCAATCCAATTCCTATAATGAACATGCTATAGCCAACATACACCTCAGGATTCCTGAATGGCTAGAAGATCGAGTCATGGTGTAGTCAAACTATAACACCCTCAAGGTGAACTACCGATGCACCTCAGGTCAAAGAACCAGACACACCACTGTAGCTTCGAGTCAGTCATCGACGAGAAGGTAGACTTTCCTTATGACTACTCGAGGTGGTCACGCTCAGTGCCCTCATTCTCTAACGAGTACCTATACTCTCACTCTGAGTGTCTCTACACCGTAGACTCAAGACTCATCTACTATGAAGAAGTGATTGTACACTAACCTTTCTGGATCAATCACCATCCTCATGATGATCCTACGGTCAAGAGCCTTTTATGAGTTAATAAATGAAAATTCTTGTCTTAAATTTTCAACTTTTGAAAATAAGAATTATCATTACCATTAACTCAAGGGATGTATCACAGACACTAAATACACATATGTGATAGAAAATAATCCATTTTATTATTTATAGTCAAAATTATAATTTTGTTCCTAGAAGTGTATTACAAGTGTCAGCCAATTCTGGCTTCTAGGGCACACATATCTAACAAACTCCCACTTAAACTAAATCTAATTGGCTATAAATCTAAGTCCCATCTTCTCAAGATGGGCTTCGATCTTCTATTGGCCCAACGACTTTGTAAGCGGATCCACTGCATTATTTGTGGAGTCGACTCTCTTTACCTCGACGTAACCCTTCTCGAGGTAATCATGGATGAGGTGGTATCTCCGCTCGATGTGCTTGAATTTCTGATGAGACCTCGGCTCCTTAGCAAGGGCTATGGTGCCATTGTTATCGCAGTACAAAGGAATGGCATCTGATGGCATCACTCTGAACTCTACGATAAACTTCTTATACCATAATGCCTTCTTTGCAGCTTCTAATGCAGCGATGTATTCTGCTTCCATGGTGGAATCTGCTATTACTGTCTGCTTGAAATTTTTCCAACTGACAGCTCCACCATTGCATATAAATAGACTCCCAGATGTCGACTTTCGATCATCTACATCGGACATAAAGTCCGAGTCTGTATACCCCTGGACTTGGAGTTCTCCATTTCCAAAGATCAACAACATATTCTTAGTTCTTCTCAAGTACTTAAGGATACATTTCATAGAAGTCCAGTGTTCTTTACCTAGATTTGACTGATATCTGCTCGTGACACTCACAGCATGGGCTATATCAGGTTATGTATATAACATGGCATACATGAGGCTCCCTATTGCTGAGGCATAAGGGATCTTGCTCATGCATTCTATTTCCTCAGGTGTGCTAGGACACATCTTTTTGAAAAGATGAATGCCATGTCTGAAGGATGCTAAACCCCTCTTAGAGTTTTCCATGCTAAATCTCTTTAGCACTTCCTCTATGTACATTTTCTGCGAAAGTCCTAGCATCCTATTCGATCTATCTCTATAGACCTTAATTCTCAGAATAAAGGATGCTTCTCCTAGGTCTTTCATGAAGAATTCTTTAGATAACCACATTTTAACTATGGTCAACATGGGAATATAGCTCAATATTGGGAAGATGATTGGCTTCAACATTTTAGATAATATAGCTATGGTCAACATAGCTCAATATTTTAACTGTGGTCAACATAGCTTAACTATGGTCAACATTTTAGATAATATAGCTCAACTATCAATAGGCTGACGATTGGCTTTGGGATACATTTTTCAACAACTTTCACTTGTCCTAAAGCCACTCAGCATAGTATCTAATACCCATCTTCGACTTATGGTTGTCAAACTTCTTTATCACCAGGGCTTTAGTGAAGGGGTCGGCCAGGTTTTCCTTTTCATCGATCTTCTGAAGGTTGATGTCATTACAATCCACGATCTCTTGGACTAGGTGGAAGCGATGTAGAATATGCTTCATCCATTAGTGTGCTTTTAGTTTCTTTGCCTGAGCTATGGCACCAGTGCTATCGTAGTAGAGCAGGATCGAACCATCAAGAAAGAGTGCTACTCCGAACTCGGTGATGAACTTTCTTAGTCACACAGCTTTCTTCATGGCATCTGATGCTACGATGTACTCTACTTCACAAATAGAGTCCACCATAGTATGCTGCTTGAAACTTTTCCAGTATATAGCTCTACCATTTAGAGTAAAGATATAACCTGACACGCTTCTACTGTCATTATGGTCAGATTGAAAGCTGAAGTCTATAAACTCCATAAGTTTCAGATCTAACTTGCCATAAACCAACTGTTGACGCAGAATCTGACCATCACCGAAGTCCGCTGGAGTGGAGGCCGATGAGGTTGCCGTCGGGAACCTGCAAAATGAAGTCCCATCCGGAGCCGATGGGGGGTGGCTCCGGTAGGACCCTCCGATGATCAAGTCAGCTCCAGTCAATAGGATTGGAGTGCTCGGTATGGAGTTCGATAGAGTTTAGAGGAGAGAAGGGTTTTCAGAACCTAGCGTAAGTGTATCCGGAGGGTCCTTTTTATAGAGGGAGCTTGTTGTAACCGCCCTGATTAATGATTGTCATAACTGTCCTGATCAATGCCAATCGTTATTGATTCGATAAATGTCGATCGTTATTGACTCGATAAATATCGATCGTTATTATCGTGTAACCATAGAGCGATCGCCTGCAGGAATCCATCATAAGAAGTTCGGCTTTCATGGAAGTTCGGCCATTGAGAAGCCCATCCACTGAAGAAGTCCATAGGGAGTCCGGCTTTCGTAGAAGCTCGGCCGCTGGAGAAGTCCGCAGGGAGTCCGACTTTCATAGAAGCTCAGTCGTTGGAGAAGTCCGCAGGGAGTCCGAATTTCGTAGAAGCTCGATCATCAGAGAAGTCCACAGGGAGTTCGGCTTCCATAGAAGCTCGATCGTCGGAGAAGTCCGTAGGGAGTCCGACTTTCATAGAAGCTCGATCGGCTGTAATAGTTCGGCCAAGACCCATCCGTCGAAGTTCTTCCATGGCTACTGGCCGCATCAAGCTGGGCACTGAACTTGACTTCGGCAGGAGCGGGGTTTATCCCCAACACTAGCCCCCCACTCCTAAGTTCGAAACTCGAAGAAAGAGAGTGCAAACAAGGCGACTGCCGAAATCTTCTTTCGGGCTCCTTGCTGATTTAGGTCGAAGCTCGGGGGAGATCTCATTTGACTGAGGTTGATAGGGTCGCTCAGGGGAGATCTTATCTCTGGCCGAAGTCACTTCTCGGGAGAGATCTTATCTCTAGCTGAGGTGGTTGCTCGGGAGAGATCTTATCTCTGGTCGAACTTCTCTACTTTTTGGGAGAGATCTTATCTCTGGACGAACTTCTTGGGAGAGATCTTATCTCTAGCCCAGGTGGTCGCTCGGGAGAGATCTTATCTCTGGCCCAAGGTTGCTTTTCAGGAGAGATCTTATCTCTAGCCGAACTTCTCGGGAGAGATCTTATCTCTAGCCGAGGTGGTCGCTCAGGAGAGATCTTATCTCTGGCCAAGGTCACTTTTTGGGAGAGATCTTATCTCTGGCCGAACTTCTCGACTTTTTGGGAAGATCTTATCTCTAGTCGAGGTGGTCGCTCGGGAGAGATCTTATCTCTAACCGTGGTTGCTTTTCGGGAGAGATCTTATCTCTAGTCGAGGTGGTCGCTCGGGAGAGATCTTATCTCTGGCCGAGGTTCTTTTCAGGAGAGATCTTATCTCTGGCGAACTTCTCGAAAGAGATCTTATCTCTAGTCGAACCTCTCGGGAGAGATCTTATCTCTAGTCGAGGTTGCTTTTCGAGAGAGATCTTATCTCTGGCCGAACTTCTCGACTTTTTGGAAGAGATCTTATCTCTGGCCGAACCTCTCGGGAGAGATCTTATCTCTAGCCGAGGTGGTCGCTCGGAAGAGATCTTATCTCTGGCCGAGGTTGCTTTTCGAAAGGTTGATGGTCTTTGACCTGCTCGTGTTAGGGCGAGGTCTTCCTCCTGTTCTTAACATGGCGACTATTAACTGCTTCTTTCCCTATCATTACGTAGTTTTGGCGTCTAAAAATAATACACTGTTGAAAGGGAAGAACTTTATTGAAAGGAAGTCACTAGCAATGTATTCTCAAATTCTTTGTGACTCAAGGTCATGGTAGCGTTGTTCCTTCGCCCTTCTTCATGTGGACGACCTTTTCTTTCTCATGCTGGCCTTCTCACTTTAGAGCATGCTTCTCTTGGCTTCGATGCTGGGACCTGGGATAACGTTGACGACGTCGTGAGGCGGCCGACCTTATCATTTCTTGTTATGGCAGTGCCCTTCACCAATCTTCAGGCTGGCGTCGAACGAATTTACCCAGCTGCCCCTTTCTGACGAGCTCCTCGATTTCATCTCGGAGCTGGATGCACTCCTCAGTGTCGTGGTCGTGGTCGCGATGGTAGAGGCGGTACTTGCTTCGATCATGCTTGTTTGGGGGAGACCGTAACCCTTCTGGTCTTGGCAGTTGGTTCTTAACTTCGGTGAGGATCTGAGTTCGAGGAGCGTTGAGGGGGGCGTAGTCGCAGAATCTTTTAGGAGGAGGGCTTGTTCGCGCTTCTCTATGAGTTCGAGGAGTTCGGGCCCGCCTGCTATCGGAGGAAGTCCGTGAGCGCGACCGAACTTCATTCGGCTTCCCATTGCCTGCCAGCCGCTCCCTTAAGGCTTCTTCGTCCTTCAACTTGAAGGCTTCTTCCGCACGGGCATATCTCTCGGCCCAAGCCAGCAGATCGGCGAAGTCCCTGGGATACCTTTTCTCCAGGGAGAACAGTAAGTTATTTTTCTGAAGGCTGCCCTTGAGTGCGGCCATCGCGACAGACTAGTCCAAGTCCCGGACTTTCACTACAGCAGTATTAAATCGGGTAATGTAAGCTCGGATGGATTCCCCCTCCTTCTGCCTGATGGCCATTAAGGACTCTGAACCTCGGTGCGGACGTCGACTACTGATAAAGTGGGCCATGAACTGTTGACTCATCTGGTCAAATGATAAGATGGTATTTGGCTTGAGCGCCGAGTACCAGTTCCTAGCGGTCTCTTTAAGGGTAGAGGAAAAAGCCCGGCACAAGATAGCATCTGACACGCCATGGAACAGCATCGTTGTCCGAAAGGCTTCCAAGTGGTCGATCGGATCGGTGGTCCTATCGTAGCTCTCGAATTGTGGGAGCTTGAAGTTTGGCGGGATCAGTTCCTGCATGATTTTCTACAAAAAAGGAGGGTCAGTGCAGATGTCATTACCGCATGAGGAGGAAGTGTGATAGAGTTCTTCGATTCGTCGGCTCATTTCTAAGAGCCTTTGATCTAGGAGATCTTCGCAGTCTCTGATCTCCAAGGTCTTCTTGCTGAATGGGTGCAAAGCTTCACCCTGGGTCGAGCCGCGGTCCGAGCAAGGGCTCTCCCTCTGTTGCTTTCCTCTTCCGAGGATTGGAGGTCAGGTAACCCATGTCGATTGCCCCTGGACTGGACCACACGGCTCTGGAGAATCCTGCGCCGATTGAGCTGATACTGGAGCCTGCTGGTGCATGGCCTGCACCGCCTGAACTGCCTCAGTGAGGCCACGAACCTACTGGATGAGCAGGTGGAACTGCTCAACGTCTACCACAGCTACAGAGTGAGCCTGGGTCGTCGGGGCTGGAGCGGGAGCGGACGGATCGGAACAGGATCGGGCCGCGGAGGCTGCCGATCATCGGGTGGAGGCTCTCCTGGGGGGCATCTTTTCTTTTTGGAAGGGAATTTGAAAGAGGAGGAAGAGAGATTTTCCGAGCACTCCTTTAAGAACAAGGGAACCTCGGCTTCCTTTAAGAGAGAAATCATTGTCGGGGCCCTCCTTCTAGCGCCAATCTGTTGACGCAGAATCTGGCCATCGCCGAGTCCGCTGGAGTGGAGGCCGATGAGGTCGCCGCCGGGGATCTGCAAAATGAAGTCCCATCCGGAGCCGGTGGGAGGTGGCTCCGGTAGGACCCTCCGACGATCAAGTCAACTCCAGTCAACAGGATTGGATTGCTCGGTATGGAGTTCGGTAGAGTTTAGAGGAGGAGAGAAGGGTTTTCAGAACCTAGCGTAAGTGTATCCAGAGGATCCTTTTTATAGAGGGAGCTTGTTGTAACCGTCCTGATTAATGATTGTCGTAACTGTCCTGATCAATGCCGATCATTATTGACTCGATAAATGCCGATCGTTATTGACTTGATAAATGTCGATCGTTATTGTCGTGTAACCGTAGCGGGATCGCCTGCAGGAATCCATCATAAAAAGTTCGGCTTTCATGAAAGTTCGACCATTGAGAAGCACGTCCACTGAAGAAGTTCGTAGGGAGTCCGACTTCTGTAGAAGCTTGATCGTTGGAGAAGTCCGCAGGGAGTCCGACTTCCATAGAAGCTCAATCGTCGGAGAAGTCCACAGGGAGTCTGGCTTCCGTAGAAGCTCGGTCGGCTGTAATAGTTCGGCCAAGACCCATCCGTCGAAGTTCTTCCGTGGCTACTGGCCGCATCAAGCTGGGCACCGAACTTGACTTCGGCAAGAGCGGGGTTTATCCCCAACACCAACCATTGGTCCTTAGTATTTCTCAAATACTTAAGGATGGCTTTAACCACTTTTCAGTGGTTTTCTCTAGGATTAGATTGGTATCTACTTACTACTTCTAGTGAATATGCCACGTCTGATCTCATACATGTCATGGCGTATATGATAAATTTTACTATCGAAGCATATGAGACTCTACTCATACGCTCTCTCTCTTCAGGAGTTGTCGGATAATCCTTCTTAGAGAGAAAAATTTCATGGCCCATCGAAAGATAACCCTTTTTGAAATTCTCCATGCTGAATCTCTTTAGCATAGTATCTATGTATGTGGACTGGGATAACCCAAGCATTCTTTTAGATCTATCCTTATAGATCTTCATCCCTAGAATGTAGGATGCTTCACCCAAGTCCTTCATGGAGAACTAAGATGACAACTAAATTTTTATTTTCTACAGTATGGGAATGTCATTCTCGATTAAGAGAATGTAATCCACGTACAAGATAAGAAATATCACTATTGGATCATTTGCTCATTTATAAATGCAACACTCTTCTTCATTCTTAATGAAGCCATACGTTTTGATCATCTTATCAAAATGCATGTTCCAACTCTGAAATGTCTGCTTTAATCCATAAATAGATCTCTGAAGCTTGCACATCTTGGACTCATCTGTGGATGTGAATCCCTTAGGTTGTATCATATACACCTATTCAGTCAGTTTTCCATTTAGGAAAGTTGTTTTTATATCCATTTGTCAGATCTCATAATCCAAATGGACAGCTATCGCTAGCATTATCTGAATAAATTTGAGCATTACCATAGGAGAGAACATATCATCATAGTCAATACCATAATATTGATGATATCCTTTGACAACTAAACGAGCTTTATAGGTCTCTATCTTTTTGTCTACGCCCTTCTTTCTTTTGAAGATCCACTTACACCAAATGGGTTTAACCCCTTCAGATAGGTCAACTAATGTCCACACATCATTGATCTTCATAGACTTCATTTTGAATTTTATGGCCTCAAGCCATTTCTCAGAATCAGATCTCTACATTGCATTCATATAGGTGATCGGATCCTCATCGTTCTCATCGATTTTGATGAGATCACCATCCCAGACTTAGAAACCATAGTATCTATTCGGATGATGCGGTACTCTATTAGATTGCCTTAATAATACAGGTACATTAGGCTTCAGATTTGATCTAATCAAATTTGACTTAAGTTTAGCTACAGGTTGGTCTTTCTATCGGTTGAACTTCATTAAGTTCAACCTTAGAGGCAATAGTTCCTTCACCAAGAAACTTCTTTTTCAAAAAGATTACCTTCAGATTGACGAACATCTTTTGATCATCAGTATGATAGAAACAATATCCTTTGATCTCTTTTGGGTATCCTATGAATGTGCACTTGTTAGACCTAGGTTCAAATTTATCTGTAGCTAATCGTTTGACATAAGCTGAGTACCCCCAGATCCTAAGGTGTGAAAGTGCTGGCTTATGCCCTATCTATATCTCATATGAAGTCTTAACTATAGACTTACTTGGAATTCTATTTAATAGATAGTAAGCCGATTCAAGTGCATATCCCTAAAAGGATATCAGCAAGCTGGCAAAATCCATCATGGATCGAACCATATCTAATAGAGTTCGATTTCTCCTTTCAGACACACTATTATGCTATGGTGTTTCTAGAGGAGTTCATTGGGAGAGAATCCCATTCTCTCCTAGATATGTGAGAAACTCACTAGAAAGGTATTCCCCTCCTCAATCAGATTGAAGAATTTTAATACTTTTTTTAGTTTGTTTTTCTATTTCACTTTGAAATTGTTTAAACATTTCAAATGAATCCAACTTGTGTTTCATCAGATAGACATATCTATATCTAAATAGATCATCTATGAAAGTGATGAAGTAGAAATATCTATCTCTAGCACTTGTGCTTATTGATCCACATACATTACTATGTACTAGACCTAAGAGCTTAATGGCTCTCTCACCTTTTTTAGTAAAAGGTGACTTAGTCATTTTACCAAGAAGATAGGACTCATAGGTTGAAAGTGAATCATAATCATTGACTTCAAGGATTTCCTCTTGAGTCAACCTATTTATCCTATTCTTGT
This sequence comes from Cocos nucifera, assembly GCA_006176705.1. NCBI lineage: Eukaryota > Viridiplantae > Streptophyta > Magnoliopsida > Arecales > Arecaceae > Cocos > Cocos nucifera. Next base: position 47,604 of record QRFJ01000894.1, on the reverse strand, counting down.
TTATATAACCTAGCCTGCAGTGCCATAAGTAGATATCTAACACACTATCTAATCTAGGATGCTTGCCAGTTGAATAGACTATGTTAACAAATTGTGATAACATATACATACCATTGTTCAAATGTTCAGAGAAAATAGTAACACCATTCATAATGATATTACAAAATTATTTCTTTATTAAAATTTCATAATTATTTTTGGCCAAAAGGCCTACATAAGTGACATTTAAAAAAAAACTTGGACAGAAATGATAATCATCAAGAATAATAGTATGGGACTCAAATACAAGTTTTAAGATTTTTAAAGCTAGAACTGAAACTGATCTTCCATCTTCAATGTTAAGGAACCTCTCACCTTGCTCGAATCTCTGACTAACCTACAACTTATGTAATGAATTACAAATATGGTAAGAGCTACTGGTATCCAATACCCAATCAATATAATCATAAAGAAAAATTGCAAGGAGTTATCATATAAATACCTTGCCCAGCAACTGCTTGCTTCTTTCTCTGCCTGTCTGGATCTAGGGAGATAATGTACTGAGGATAGTTTTTCTTTCAGTGCCCCTGTTTCTTGCAAAAGAAACATTTAGCTTGATACTTATCAGGCTTTATCTTCTTGGTTTGGCCCTGCACAGATGTCTCAACCTAAACTTGCACCTTCTTGCCATTCTTGCACCTTCTTGCCATTCTTCTTGTTGTTGCCATTCTTCTTGTTGTTCTTCTTTCCTTTCCTAAAAAATTAAGAACTAGAAGACGAACCTTCCACTAAGTTCACCGACTCCTTATGGAGTTGGTGATCCTTCTTAAAGTTCTGAGGCAACCCCAGTAACCCGTGGTAGTCAACTTCAGGCTTTGTCATTCTAAAATGAGTGAGGAATGGAAGATAAGACTTGGGCAGCAAGTTTAGTATTGCATCTTTCTCAAGCTGTTTATGCAAGAAAAAGCTGAGCTTGCTCAATCATGTACAGTATATGATCAGTGACAGAGACTCTGTCCTACATCCTGGCATTAAAGATAGCACAACTAGTCTTGCGTCTTTCAACATCATCGGGTATGCCAAAAGAATCCTCTAACACTTGAAGCATATCCTTTGGCTGATCCGTCTTGAATCTATGACTGAACTCATCACTCATGGTAGCCAGCATAATGCAACGCACCATAGTTCAATCACTGAGCCACTTCAAGTAAATATCTCTGATTATTCCACGTGCATTGACAGCTGGCTCCTCAGGTGCAGGATCCGTCAATACATACAGGATCCGTTCATGCTCCAAGACTATCTTCAACTTTCCATACCAACTATTGAAGTTGGGTTCCATCAATTTATCATTGTCCAATAATGATCGGAGCGATAAAAAAGTGGCTATATCTGCATAAAGAAAAATCATAACCTAATTAGTAATTGATTTATTAAATCTAAAGATTTGGGCTTTAATCAAAAGGTTCTTCCACTATTTTATTTGAACTAGTAGCCTCTACCTCTAATTCGAGAAATTATCCTAATTTTTTAGTGGATACTAGAATCCACATAGACTGCACACGAGCCCAACTTTGGTTGGCCAACCCATGTACATCTAAGGATAGGTTCATAACTAATTATTTTTTTAAATAATTTTTAGTAATTAAATTTTTGCCCCAATCCCTAATCAGTAGGCTTTGGCCTTCATTAAAAAAGTCCAGTTAGGTTCAACCATTAACATGACCATACTTAGTCTATCAAACCAATGAATGATTAGGCCCAACTTTGATTGGCTAACCTAACCATCATTTAGAAAGGTGCATCCAAGAAATCATATAATGAATGATAATTCCAATAGCCGATAAGCATCAGGCCTTTGGGCCTCCAATGATTATCCAACTAATGGACCCATTATCACCCACTTAATGGGAGGCTATGATTTAGTTATCACCATAACTATTTCATTTTAGGACCTAATAATTTTAGAAAATTTAATTTTTAAAGAAGAGAAAAGATCAAATTAATCAGTTTATCATGATCCTTCCACTAGCTTCACCAAGTTAGCTTAAGGAAGATCATCAATAGGCTGGTCTAGGAGCACCTAAATCAGTCACATTGATTTATCTAGCTGACATGAGTCAGCTCGAATAGTCAAGTGAATCGATTAAAATATAATTTCACCAAGAGGCTAGGTAAGTTCGATTAGTAGAAGGGTCTGCCAAAGCTTGCCTTAGATACTATTAGAAATGATCAGATAAGTGAGCTGCCAATTAAAGACCACCGATCTAATTTATCTTAGATACCAACTAGTTTAATTAGTCTTGATTAGATCAACCTAACAGTTCATGCTAGACCGCATAACCAAGAATTAAGTCCATCTTGGATCTTGTTAAAGACATGGACTTGACCAACTAGAACTATTGTAATTGATCTAGAGAATTCTTGATCTAATCTAAGACAATAATTGATTAGATTTAGTCAATTCTCTAATTAAGTCCATTCTTTAATCTAATCCTAGGTCTAACCCAATTAATGGATCTAATCTCCACTAACTCGTTTAACCCAATGTCTTATGATTTATGTCTTAAGATCTTCAACTCACAATCCTAGATTCTAATCAAACAACATCTTAATTCTTAATTAAGTATTTTGGGCAGAGGGTTGGGGTTTGGCTTTTTGAAAATAATTTTCATGTTTGTAAAGGACAGAGGGTTGGAGTTTGGCTTTTTGAAAATAATTTTCATGTTTGTAAAATATTTTTATAACATGATTCTACCAATCAAGTTGCATGTTTGATTCATAATCAATATGCAAATAAGCATGAAACTACTTTAGATCTAATCTAAATAGGTTCATATAATTGAAACAATTCAACTCCAATCAATCATAAATTATCTTAGATCAAATCTAACACATTTATGATGATTAATATTATATTAAAGTATTTTTAATCTGATCATAAAATTTTTTAGATCTAATCTAAAATTTTATGATTAATATTTTAGATCAGCACGTACTAGGACAACCTCTCCACTGTAAGGGATAAATCTTATAGCAAGACAATCTTATAATCAGTCCGTGTAGTCTAAAATTTTTATTTTTAGATTTAAAACTCTTTTAAATCTAATAAATTATAAATAAAATTAAATCATATCTAATAAATTTATGATAAAAAATAGATCTACATGAACTAGGACAACCTCTCCATTGTAAGGGATAAATCTTACTATAGGATAACCTTATAATCAATTCGTATAATCATAATTTTTAATTTTAGATTTAATAAATAGATTATAAATTAAATTTAATCTAAAAAATAATCTAAATATGCACATATAATCATGTAATAATCAACCTAGGCTCTGATACTAATTAAAGAAACTAGATCAAGAATTTTAGGGCTAGATCTTGAAATTTTTTCAAGATTAGGCAGTGAAAGACTAAAATAAATTAAAATTTATACATAAAAAGTAGAGAATCCCTAAATCTAAGATTCTATTATATGATTATAACATGAGATTAAATCAAATATTAAAAATATTAAAAAAAATATGTTGATCATATCAACATGCATCTACACTATATCTAATGCAGTTATGTAATAATAGATCATATCTATATTACCTATGCAAGTTAGATATTCTAACTTGCTAATCTAGACTGAAGGATGAAGCTTCGAGCTGCACATGTATTCAGCCTCTAAAAGATGTTCATGCGACCCCACGAACCCCGATCAGAAGTCCAATGCAGAAAATGAGCACAGTATACTAGTACTATGCTGATCCTTCTTCGACGGTAGATCTAGTGCTTCCTTCTTCAAGACTTGGATACTCCAAAAAAATAGAAGGGAAAAGATTTTTTATCTAAAACAATGCTCAAAAATTTTTATGAAAGAGGAGGAGAAAGGAAGAGCAAAAGATCTTAGAAGAAGATCCTCTTCTTCTTCTCTTTTCTCTCACCTAGACATCTAGATTGGTGTCTATGAAATCCCCATGCCCCAAGAGTCTCTCTCTCTAATTTTCACATGCCCAAGAGCTCTCTCAATGGTCTTGAATCAATATAAAATTTAATCCAAAAAGACCTTCTTATAAAGAGATATGGAAGAGTCTTCGTTGGGTCAAATTCCTACACAAGGTAAGAACACATATGGCAGTTGTTGAGGCGCCCAATACTTGGGTGCCCCCTCCTTTGTTTTAGACATGGACCACCAGGGTAGGTGCACGAAAATTTCTTCTTTTAACCATGAAAATCAGAGAAAAAATTAGGGTGGGGTGGCACACATGGGAAGAGATCAAGTTTGTTGGGATTTCATCATATAGAGTCCAACAAACTTCAACAACTTCCCACCTATTAATCTAGTCCACAACTTAATGCCATATAGGAAATAGAGGAGAAGGATGGGCATGCATGATGATCAAAGAGAGAGAAGATTTGTTGCCAAAAATAAGAGAGAAAGGGCATGGGGGCATGGGAAATAGGTGGCGCAAGCAAGATGGATCCTAGTCTTACTAGGATTCTATATTTGACTTGGTCAAACATGGTTTCTAAAACCAAATCAAATCAGAAGTAACTCAACCCAATTAAATTAGACCCTAATCTAATTAAAAACTTAATTAAATTATATTGAATTAAATTTAATTTTGATTTAATTTTTAATCAAATTAATAAATTAGGTTGACCCAAGTCCTAATTGAACTAGGACTAGTTCTTTCTTGCACTTGGCTTATCCAATAAATCAATTAAACTTGATCCAATCAAGTCCAAACTAAATCTAATTAAATCATATTTAATTAAACTTAATCTCAGTTCTCTAGCTTAATCAAATTAAGCTAATTAATAATTAAATTGCTAATCGATCCTCCTGCAATATTTGCACTAGATTAAACATCAATCATATTGATCGTTTAACCTTAGAATAATTCTTAATCATTGATCAACCATCCGATCGGATCATGAATTTTAATGTGTGTGATTCCATAGGTCCAAATCTAAGTCGGTAGGATAGGAATAAATTTTTGTACCAATCAAAGTGACCATCTAGCAATGGTATCTGATGGCTACATAGGTCGAATGTGTAGAACAATATCCTTAGAATCCATCTGGATATAATTTCCATATAATTCATCCTCCTGACCAAAATTCTTGTAGGACACCTCAGAGTTTAACTATCAACTATGATCAAATTGTCTACATTATATTTCAAAATACCATATCCATCTTATGGATTATCCTGGCCAAGATTTTGCTATATTGAAATACAGTGATTTTTCTCCAACTCTTGGAGTGGTCAATCCCATCTTGAACACACACCACTTTGCAAGTACTTGACTATGCCTAGAAGCCTTTCGTTATTGAATTAGAAATTCAGTTAGTATGGTACCAAAGCACAGTGAGTTGCTTACAAGTCATTGAGGTGATCTCAGGTCTAAGGGACACTTATATCTATATCCCATCAAAGATATTCTCGATAGTAAAATACTCTAAAATTGATCACATTCAATGACGATGTACTCCTACATCTCACCTGTATGCTATACCAGTGTCTCCATACTTCTTGGTTAAGAGGATAATTAACTTATATAACATACAGCGATCTATGCTCGATAGACATTGTCATCCTTATTAACAGCCTATTATTTGATCATAAATAGTTTTAAGAATTAATCGATAAATTTTCTATTTATTGAACCTAAATAGTTCTAAGAACTTCATCACAATAATGAAGTTCGTTAGAAGATGAAAACTTATAATAAAAATATCAAAAATATATTTTATTAATTAATAAATTAATTATAATTATAATATAGCTCAACCGTCAATAGGATGATGATTTGCTTTGGAACATATTTTCCAACAACCTTACCATTAGTGAGAAGGTTTTTTCAAAATCGATACCTTTCTGTTGGGTGTAATCTTTTGCCACTAAGTAAACCTTATATCTTTTTATGGATCCATTAGCCTTATGTTTGATTTTGAGAATCCACTTATTCTTAATTGCCTTGTGGCTGGGTGGAAGATCGATAAGTTTCCTGACTTGATGGAATCCATTTTCTCTTCCATTGCTTTCTTCCATTTTTTCCTTGCAGGACATAAAAGAGCCTCGAAAACTATTCGAGGTTCCTCATCATCCTAAGGTGATACGATCAAAGTTTCCCCTTCGATCTTGAAATGTCAGCAAAGAATGATTTTCCATTTACTTCTCCCACTAGGCTTAGGAGGTTAAGGCATTTCTCTTATAGCCTCGAGAGACAAATTCCTCCCACTTGATTCAAGGGGTTGAGGCAAATCTGGTTGTGCCTCAATAGATCATACGATGGTGAAGTCTGGATCCCCCAACCCATAAAGTATATACTCTTTGTGTACTTCACCTTTACTAGAAAAAACATATTCTAAAAATATGGCATCTCATTACTCAAACTCAATCAACTTCCATCCATTTGTTCACCCAAGAATACATACACTTTTGAGTATTGTGAGTATCTTATGAAGATACTTTTCTTTCCCCTCGAACCTAGTTTTCCAAATTTATTGGAAGGGTTGTGAACATAAGCAGCACACCCCCAAGGTTTTAACGAACTTAGGTCAGGCCACCTACCAGTCCATAGTTCATAAGGGATGGAAGGGATAGATTTAGAGAGCACACGTTAAGTATATAGGCAGTGGTAAGTAAAGTATCCTCCTAATATGAAATTGAAAGGTTTGCTTATGCCATTATAGACCTAACCATTTCTAAAAGGGTTCTATTCCTTCTCTCAGCAACCCCATTTTGTTGTGGAGTTTCAAGAATAGTTAATTATCTAGTTATCCCCTTTTCATTATACAGTTCCTTGAACCACTCAGATAGATATTCCCTTCCTTGGTCTGTTCTTAAAGTTTTCACTTTCTTTTCCAATAGATTCTCGACCTCATTAAAGTCTAAAGCACTCTAGTGCCTTGGACTTATGAGAAATCAAGTAAGTATGACTGAAATCGATAAAGTCATCTATGAATATAATGAAATATGAGGCATCATGCCTCGCCCTTACGTTCATTGGTTCTCATATATTAGAATGCACTAATTGCAATGGATACTCGACTCTCATACCATTCCCAAAAGGTTTTCTTGTTGCTTTCCTAGCTAAACAAGGTTATGGGCAAATCCACTTTGTGAGAGAACTTAATAAGCCTTCTTAAGCCAACCTATTCATTCGATCTTGCCCAATATGCCCTAGTCTAGCATGCCAAACATCTACATCTTCACAAGTAGAACTAGATAATGAAGTTAAAGAAAAGCAATCATAATTACGTTGTTCAACATTCAATACAAGAAAACCATCCATAATGTATCCACAACCATAATAAGTGGTACCATAATTAATTACAAGACTAGTGCTTGAAAAATGCAAATCATATGCTAGACTTATAAGAGAGACAATAGAGACCAAGTTTCGTTGAATTTCAAGAGTATATAGGACATCATGTAGGATAAGGTATGGCCAGTCCAATTTGCACGTGCCAATATCTTTGACTTTAACTCTATAATTGTTTCCCACATATATCCACTTAGAACCAATGAAAATCCAATGATACTCCACAAATGCTCCTCAATCTCTTGCTACATGGTTGGTTGATCCTGAATCTATAATCCATAAAGGATAAAATTCAGTGAGTAATACAATGCTAGAAACACAAACCAGGTTCAAAAAAGTGGAAAATAGTGTTATCTTCTTTGGCTTGGAGCATTCATGAGTATAGTGGCCCAAATTGCCATAGTTGTAACACTTTTGCTTACTCTTGTCCCTCTTCTTTCCAAAATGCTTTTTCTTATTGCGATTGGATTTGTTTCTCTTAGGTCCCGGGCCAATGTCCTTCCCTTTATCTTTTTTGATCCAAAACCTTCTTCGGTTCAAACTAGAAGCCTTATGGGAGCTTGACTCGACTACATAAGCTTGCCCAGGAAGCTTTGTAGCACCAAGCCACTCATCTTCTAACTCAACGTGTTGAGTAGCATCAATGAAAGTCTTGATACTTTCATTGCGAGTCAAGTTTATCTTCATATGCTCCCACGATTTTGGCAGGGATTAGATCATAGCTTGAACTTGCTATTCATCAGTGAGGATGTGATTGGCTGATTTCAGCTCCCTAATCATATTCGACATCTCTCTTAGATGTTACTTCACTATATGATTAAAGCATGTTTTATAAGTATCAAACTTGATGGTTAGCTATCTCAACTTCGTCATAGTGGTGCCCCCATATGTTTCTTTTAGGGCCATCACAGCTCATATGCTATGCCATAATTGATAAGTACCATAGATTCACTAATAAAAGTATTAATTTAATAATTAATTTATTTTAATTTTTAAAAATTATTAATTAATTTATATATATTTAAGAAATTAATATTTTTATTAATTAAAAAATTAATTAAAAATAATAAAAATAAAAAATAAAATATTATTATCAGTAAAAAGAGCTTTTTTTATCATAATAAAATAAATTTAGAGTAAAACGGAGTTAAAACAGACCCAATATAATTTTTTTTAAAAATAAAATAAAATAAAAAAGAAATCGGCTCAGTTGGCTTGCCAAGCCAAGCTGCCAAGCCAATTGAGCCATCCAATGAGCCGTTGATGTCAGGTTGACGTCAATTTTATTGTGGCTCATGGTAGACCTCTAAGCGAGGGCATTTTGATAATTTTTGGGCCAAGCCATTGGTTGCGATCCATAGAATTCTCGATCTACAGTGGTCTACCAGCACAGTTTTGCATGATCCGATGGCCCAAAATGCTATCGATCTAGATCCAACGGCCATGGATGATTCCTAATTTGATTTGGTTTTCCTGCTCCCATTTGTGCACGATCGGATGGCTTTGCTTGCTCCTGATCATGATCTAATGGTCAGATCTCCTCCAAACTCTGATCCAATAGCTAATAAATGCCTCTAGCCTGATTTAAGCACTCCAGATCATGATCCTAGGGTCCAGAATCACTCGATTGATGCAATCTAATGGCCAAAATTCAATCCAACCTGATCTAGGCTGATTAAATCAGTTTTTGAGCAATTTTTGGACCGTTTGATTAGGATCTGATAGCTAGACTTCACCAAAACCTATAAGACATATCTAGAGACTTTAATTCAATTTCTATTGAGATTCTTTATATTTGCCAATCAAAACTTTTCTATAGCCCCATATTGCCTGCAGCGAAGATCCCTCCCATCCAACACTCTATAAATAAGACTCCAGGCCTCTAAATCAATCTATCTTCGATCAAATAGAGAGACGGGTACAGATTGAGGGCTAGCTTTGGATTCAAGACTGCTTCAAAGCAATAGGTGCTGCAAAGAAGAGCTATCTCCTATGCCATCTTTATGCTAACTCCAATCTAAGATCGAGATCAGATCCAAAGAGAAAGAAAAAGAAGATGCGAACATGCTCTAAAGAGGATGAAGAAAGATAAGTCCACCAACCATCTTCCCGACGAGGCTACGCAAATCTACTTCAACCCTTTGTTATAGCTTTATTTATTTATTTTCTATTCTTTTTAATTTCTTTATATTTAAATTTCAAACTTTAATTTTAATGCAAAATTTGTTTTTATAGTTTTTAAGTTCATGCTTTTTATTTTTAATTATAAATTTTAATTTGGCACTTTACTTTTTATTACTCTTTAATTTAATTACAAGTAGATGCTAAGATCTAAATAGTAGATCTTAGTACCAAGTTTAATTTTTTGCATCATTTATTTTCTATTTTTTATTTTATTTTTTAACTTCAAATTAATTTTTAATTTTTTTTTTAAAAAAAATTAAAGATTTTAAAACTAAAATACTTCCTTCTCTATGAATTCAACCCGACTCACTACTTACTATCTATTTTTAATTTATTTTAAGAAGTCAAAATTAAACTGATAAACATGGTGTCTTAATGATAACATCGTGCTCTTATCAACTTTTTGACGTCATTACCAAAAAAGACAAGAGTGTTAATTTTTTTTAATTTTTTTAATTTTTTATAAATATTATTTACTAACTTTTTCTTATTTATTTTGTAGATAAAAAAGAAGAAGAAAAAAATAAAAAGATTAGGGCAAGGAGGAAGCTTCCAATTTTACTTAGTGAGATCAACCCTAATCCTAGATCTCTTTTTATTATTATTATTATTATTTATTTTATTTTAAAATTAATTAAAAATTATCCACTTAAATCTAATTAAAAGCTTCATGATAAGATTAGAAATTCTAATTGCTTAGAAGCATCCATTATATTAGTTTTAGTTTTATTTTTATTTTTTTTTATGATCGCTGAAGACAAGGTGAGCATCTCAACTTCAATTAAGTTTTATGTATCTAATTTAATTGCATAGAACTCCTTGTCTGAAAGTGATTGTGCATATTCATCTTAAATCAACTTAAGGGTACAACCCATTAAACAACAAAAGATGGAGATTTGATCATCCTTAGCCCACAAATAATCAACTAGCATCCTACATTGACCTAAATCTTTAATTTTAAAATCAATTAGACATCGATCCTAGAAATTTGAGCTTATTAGGATAAGAAATCCTAAAAGTTAGATCGGATTAGGATTAGTCAATTTGACTGGTGCCTAAGATAAGTAGTTCAGGAACGACTAGGCCCGAAGGAAGGTGGTTTATAATTAATTCTGTTAGCTTATCTGGTTAAGCACAATTGATGTCTAAGGCAAGCAACAAAAAGACTTCCACCAAACTTATACTTACCTTGCCAGTGATTGGCTGATTTCCTACTTTAAGGGCTTGAAGGTAACCTTAGCAGTTAAAAGCTATCTAGATCTAGGATAACTCTTAGTTAGAATTATTTGCCTAACTTGATTACCAAGCAACATTAAATCTAATTAAATCCTAATTCTTCTCTCTCTTCTTAGCTCTAGGACTCCTTAGGACCTCTTCTTTAGAACTCTTTTCTCTTTCTTCTCTTTTTTTCTCTTCACTTTTAAAAAATAAAATAAATTAAAAATAATAATTAAATAATAAAAATAATTAAAAAATTAAAATAAATAAAATTTTTAAATAAATAAATATAATAATAAAATCATTAAAAAATCATTAATTTTTTAAAAATAATATAATAATATAATAATAAAAAATAATAAAAAATTCTAAAAATTCTTAAAAATATAATAATAATATAAAAATTATAAAATTATAAAAAATCTAAATAAAATAATTTAAAAAATAAAAAATAATAATAATTTTTAAAAAATTTTGAACCATACATTCGGGTTGCACTAGTACATATAGGATAGAAAATCGCTTTACTTGATCTAGTTGAACCTAACCATAAAATTGAATAGCTAAACTATATTAAATTTAATAATTAAATGGCTGAAAATTTTAGAGAACCACCTAGGCAGATGAAGGAATACTTTATTCTTTCCATCTATAATCCTTCAACTTATATTTAGTTACCTGATATCCATGGTACCTACTATGAGATCAAGCCGACCATAATCTAGATGCTTCTATCTTTTTATGGAAACACCAATAAAGATCCTTATAAGCATCTAAATGAATTCTTAAAAATCTGCTCTATGATAAAAATTCAAAATTTTTCTAATGATACCCTTAGACTAATCTTATTTTTTTTCATTAAAAGATAAAGCCAAGTATTGGTTTGACATAATAAGGAGACCAATCCAAACTTGAATTGAATTACAAAGTAAATTTCTTAAGAAATTTTATCCTATAGGCCAAACCAATATTATGAGGTGAGCTATCACTGAATTTGCTCAGCTTTTAGGGGAACAAATTCATGAGTCATGAAAGAAACTTATTAGAAAATGTCCATACCATGGTCTGTCTAAATGACAAATAGTTCAAGCTTTTTATGAGGATTTAGGAGACCAATATAAACAATTGGTAGATACATCATGTGGAGGTGCATTTATGAATAAAAATGAAAATAAAGCCTATGCCTTATTATGCCTTATTTGAAATCTTGAGTGAAAACTCAATTAATCATACTTTGTTATCCTTCTACCAAAAATGAGCAGGAATCTATGAACATCCAGAATCTAATTCTATGACTAACTTGAATCTGATAAATAAAGTGGACCTTCTTGCTCAGAAATTAGATCAACTCCTGACCCTAGGGTAACAAACTTCTGCACAATACACCCCACCTTTTAGTTATTAAGAGATTTATTCTATTTATGCTAGCCCAACCCACATGTTAGTGAATGTCCTATGGCTACACAATTTTCATCTTTTATCCAAGAACAAGTTCAAGCTATACAAGGCTATTCCAAGCCGATTAATGATCCTTTTTCAAATTCATATAATTTTTTTTCAAATTTGTATAATCCAAATTGAAGGAATCATCCTAATTTTTTTTGGATACCCCAATAGACTCGAGCTCAGATCCAATATCAAAATATGCCTATAATAGTGGTCAGCCTAGTCGTCTACCTAACCATTCTATTATAATCAGCCATCATACCCACCTCCTCAATAGACCAATCTAGCCGACGATAGATTTAATCAACTTCAATAATTGATTCTGACTCAATAGAAATCCATCGTCAGACTAGAAGTATAAATAGGATAATTAGCTGAGTCTAACATGAGGAGGAAACTAGGTCAATTATCAAGCTAATCGATTCTTATAAATAACCCACTTATTATCTACCAACCATCTAGACCAAAATATTAATCTAATGTCCCACTTAAGAATCTTCAATTAGAGAATGCTAAAGTAATTTCTAAACTTAAAAGTTATAGAATTCTTATGACCCATACCAAGACCAGGTGAGAAAGGCCAGATGCTAGCCAAGATAAAAATTTAGAAGAAAAGGTTAGTACTAAGACTAACTATATAGAAGAACCTAAGCCTATAATCAATACTGATGCTGGTTTCATTTTAAATAAGACTGATAAAGGAAAGAAGAGAATAGATGATTTATCCAAAATCTATAAGCTTAAAGTTCTATTTTCTTCAACCCTAGAAGCTGGTTCTTCTTACAAAAATCAAGAGACATATAATAAAAAGCCAATAAAGTTATTTAAATAAGATCATATTAATTTACCTTTAAAATTAAACTCATCTTTAGACTCTCTTCTAGTATCCATTGAATCAAATTTATCTTCTAATCCAAAAACTCAATATATGAGCATTTTAGACAAACAAATAGGAGAAATTTTTGACAGACAAGGGTCTGAGAATGGGTTTGCAAGCTGTGTTTTTATAATTTAAAATAAATATATTAATAAAAGGATAACAAACTATCTTTCTATGAATGACAATCTCAAATCATTGAAATTTGTCAATCCAGTATTTGATAAATTAGTAAGCTGCATTGTGTCTGATTGAAAATGGTAAACTTAGCACTTGTTGGGAGGCAACCCAATATTTAATTTTTTTATATCTAATTTTTTTTAATTTATTTTTTTTAGATCATTTTGAATAAGTTGGAGGAAGAGCCAAATTTTCAAAGACATGTACTGGACCATATACATTAAGTTAGATATATATATATATATATATATATATATATATATATATATATATATATATATATATTTTATTACAGTCTTTATTTTTTCTTCTCAATTGAGGACAATGTTGATTAAGATTGAAGAGGAGAATAATAAAATGTTTAAAAATTTTTAAGTCCTCGAAGAAGTTAGTATTTAGCATTTAGATATCTGATTATGCTTAAGAATTGAGTTGAACTAAGCACTTTTAAAAGAAAATTGATACACAGATCAGAGAATTTATGAGATATTGAGGGATCAAGTATTAAGAAAATTCAATAAAGAGTTAAGTTTAGAACATAAATAAATTTTTTTGAGCATTTCAAGTTTTTCCTACCAACATCAAAAGAAGAGTCTACTTTTTATGGGCTTATGTACGGTAACTATATATTTATTCATATTAAAAAAATTAAAATTAAAATAAAATAGTTTTCAAATACTTCTCACTGAGTAATCGAGCCTCTTTGCCTAAGTAAGCATTGAGTTTCGCATCAAAAGATGGGAAGGATAAAGAAGCTCATTGTAAAGCTAGTCTTAACTCATAACCTGTTTGATTTGAGCTAGTAAGCTTGAGGGATATTTTATACCTAGTGTCCTAAAGCCAACTAGTTTGGGGGTCATTGGCCAAAGACTCGCTATATGGATCAAATAGAAAGCTTAAGGGATTGAGGCACTTAATAGTGGTATAACATTAAAAAATATTAATTTTTTATCAAGTAATTGGATCCTATTGCCTAAGCAAGCAATGATATTCACGTCAAAAAATAGACAATATGAAAATAAAAAATTTTCAATAAATGAAGAACGAAAGTAATAATACACTTGCCTATATAAAAGTTTAAATAATTTAGTGATAAAGATATGGATAATTTAGAAAAAAATTTAAAAAATTTAATATTCTTCATTTAATTTTTATATTAACAAGTATTAATATCCCAATGACATACCTCACTTAAGCTCTACTGAATATCAATGGCTATTTTGAAAGTTGCTTAGGTAAAATTCAAAACTCTAAAGTTAAAAGGTATCTAAAACTAAATTCTTTCTTTACTCGATGACGAGTAAAGCTTAAGTTGAAGAGTGTGATAAGTACCATAAATTCATCAATAAAAATATTAATTTAATAATTAATTTATTTTAATTTTTAAGAATTAATAATTAATTTATATATTTTTAAAAATTAATATTTTTATTAATTAAAAATAATAAAAATAAAAAATAAAATATTATGATCACTAAAAAGAGCTTATTTTTTTATCCCAACAAAATAAATTTAGAATAAAATGGAGTTAAAACAAATTTGATACAAATTTTAAAAAAAGAAAATAAAATAAAAAAATCGGCTTCGTCGGCTTGCCAAGCCAAGCTGTCAAGCCAACAAGCCGCAAAGCCAACCAAGCCATCCAGTGAGCTACTGACGTTAGGCTGACGTCAATTTTATCGTGGCTCATGGTAGACATCTAAGCAAGGGCATTTTGGTAATTTTGGGCCATGCCGCATGCTGATTGATTGCGGTCCATAGAATTCTCGATCTATAGCGATCTACCAGCACAGTTTTGCATGATTCGATGATCTAGAATGTTGCCAGTCTAGATCCAATGGCCATGGATGATACCTATTTTGATTTGATTTTCCAGCTCCCATCTGTGCGCAATCAGATGACTCTACACGCTCCTGATCACGATCTAATGGTTAGATCTCCTCCAAACTCTGATCCAACGGCTAATAAATGCCTCTGGCCTGATTTAAGCACCCAGATCGTGATCCAAGGGCCTAGAATCACCCGATTGATGCAATCCAGTGGCCAGAATCAAATCTAACATGATCTAGGCTGATTAAACAGGTTTTTGGGCAATTTTTGGATCATTTGATCATGATCTGATGGCCAGACTTCACCAGAATCTATACGACGTATCCAGAGACTATTTTAATTCGATTTCTATTGGGATTTCTTTATATTTGCCGATCAAAACTTCTTTATAGCCCCATATTGCCCGCAGTAAAGATCCCTCCCATCCAATACTCTATAAATAAGACCTCAGGCCTCAAAATTAATCTATCTTTGATCAAAGAGAGGGACAGGTACAGGTTGAGGGCTAGCTTTGGGTTCAAGGCTGCTTCAAAGTAATTGGCGCAATGAAGAATAGCTGTCTCCTATGCCATCTTTACGCCAACTCCAATCTGAGATCGAGATCAGATCCAAAGAGAAAGAAAAAGGAAATGCGAGCATGCTCTGAAGAGTACGAAGGAAGAGAAATCCACCAACTATCTTTTCGATGAGGCTATGCAGATCTACTTCAACCCTTTGTTACCGCTTTATTTATTTATTTTCTATTCTTTTTAATTTCTTTGTATTTAAATTCCAAACTTTAATTTTAATGCAAAATTTATTTTTATGCTCTTTAAATTCATGCTTTTTATTTTTAATTATAAATTTAAATTTGGCGCACTTTACTTTTAATTTTTCTTTAATTTAATTGCAAGTAGATACTAAGATCTAAATAGTAGATCTTAGTACCAAGTTTAATTTTTTCTATCATTTAATTTTTGCTTTTTATTTTTTTTGACTTCAAATTAATTTTTAAATTTTTTTTTTAAAAATCAAATATTTTAAAACTAAAACACTGCCTTATCTATGGATTCGACCCGACTCAGTACTTACTATCTATTTTTAATTTATTTTAAAAAGTTAAAATTAAATTGATAAATATAATATTTTAACGACAATATCATGCTTTTATCAATAATCTTTGTACTCAAAAATAAAGTCATCATTCATTGAGCTTACCAAGATGCCTCAAGCAGTAGCATCAGCCTTCTTCTAGGCCTAGTAAGCTTCCGTGGCACGTCTGTGCTGAATTGAAGTACCCTCACTAGGGTTAATCGATACATGATTAATGGCCTCAAGAACCTCTTGCTCTTCGGAACATATCTAATCTTGAAGCTCCATATATTGTAGTTTTCACCATTTGGTTTATTGCCCTTATTGAGGTCAAGGATAATATTTGTTGATGCCATCTGTAAGTCCAAATTCTACAAAAAGACAATATACTATTTAGTGCCCAACACAACACATTTATTTTGCCAAAATACAAACAAAATTAATGATAATCTAACATAAGGTATGGAGTTGAAAGATCACTAAGTTTTCAATCAACGTCCATGATCCAAATGTCCAATCATCATTAATTTGGTTTCATGATGCAAAATTTTTTATTCTTGTGCATTTAGTATTTCAAATACCACAATCATTTGCACAAGAACTCCCACTCATAGTAATGTCTTTAAAAATCAATAAATATGCAATAAAAAGCATTTTATAAACATTTCATTCATAGAAAAATTATGATTAAGAATGTGCATACATAATAACACATAATTTACTAGAAGGAATTCAAACTAGAAATATAAGCTACATAAGCTATTTAACACATGATTCCAAAGAATTAAACCCTAAAAGCACACATCAGTTCTGCCATCCAAGAACTCTGAACATTCTTGGAATCATCTCCTCAACATCATTGAGCACTCTTGTGATCACTCCTCAGACACACAGCATTCCTAAGTTTGTGACTTGACAGACTTAGAAGCTAGGGCTAATTGAGTATAAAGTAGTCCTCGTAGCCCTCGAAGTCATGAACTCTCTAACGGACACTTGGATAACTTGAGCATATGTAGTTATATCTCCGCTAAGATAGATATCTACAAGGAGGGAGGACCAAGGCTCGCTCATCATGGTAAGCAAAGTGATGGTCCTTAATAATTGACTCATAAAATAGCCAGCATGGATGAGCTCCTCGATCATCTTGTTCATGACCTCGATGTGAGTGATCACATCGTGCCCAAGTTTCATACGATAACGATGCAGTTCAAATACCATCTTCCTGACTTTCTGTCTTTGAGCCACAATTCCAAGGACTCTCAGCATCCTAATCATAAGCGGTCGCGGTGCAATTTTTTCTACAACACACGAAGGAAAAATGTTTATATTAGGGATGACCATGCATCTCGTGAATAAAGCATAGAGAATATATACGCGCTAATGACACAAAGTCACTTCCATAGTCATCAATGCACATTTCTCAAGGATTTTTGGGATCATGTGTTTGAACTTCAAACTCTTTATGTGAGACTCGAATTCATTTTTAGTAATTACTTTCAATTTCTAGAACTTAAAAAAAAATTTGTTCATTCAATTAGGTCCTCAATATCTACTCGTTTTCATTCCTGATTTTCAAATGCCTAACAGGTGATGAAAAACTTCAAGCCATGTATCAAAATGGATCTGGTAACATGAATTTTATAATAATACCAGATTTACTTATAGAAGAAAATAGAGAAATTGCATTAAGAAATTTTTGTTCCAAAAGTTTAATCTACTTATATCTCACGTTTAAATCCATTTCATATCAATTATATTAGATTCAATCAACATGTCATAGGCTTCTTTCACGTAAAATTTCATAGCCTAATTTAAGATATACAATGACATGCCATTAGTGGTATCGAAATTCCATAAAATGAAAATATAGTAATTCAGGGTAGATTTAATCATACACACAACACTCAAAATCATGTGGCAGGCTGGGAAACAACCGAACCTGGCACCAATATGTCCGAAAAATTCCCAGATCAAATTTGTCAATTGGATCATCGGCCCGATCGGAACTCGATCATTGATGAAACGGATTTGCTTTTCATAATTTAAATGCCGCACAATAGAGAGAAATAAAACTGTGCTGGATTATATTGCACATACTAAGCAATTTAGCACCAAACCGTAATTTTTCCACTAAAAAATTAAGAAGGCAATGGGCATTCTCTGTTTTCTTCTTCTTACGAATAGATGAAAACTCTTTTGCACTATTTTCTTTTTGTTTCATACACCCACACTCTCAATGTATTCTGTGCAAATCACTTTTTATATATATTCATCAGCACAAAAATACCACCAATGTGGCCCACGTTCCACAAAGTAAACTACCATCCCCACATGGCTTTCCACATGGCCACTATGTCATGGAGCAAAATGCTCGGCAATTTACATGAAACTATTCGGCAGTTTTTTTTTTTCTTTCTCGAATAGGGTTGGGTTGACCCATCATGGGCATCCACCCAGTTTTCCAATAGAATCAAATACGAGTATATTCATATTCATATTTATTTTATTTGATAAATATAAATATAAATATAGATATTATCAAATATTTATATTTATATTTATATTTATTTAAATAAATATGGATACAAATCGAATACCGAAAGTATATATATAAATATGAATATAAATTAGATAATTAAAATTTATAACCATAAAATCAAACGTCTTACTAAGTAGATGATAAATAAAGTTAATAGCATAATATTATGATTATATATTTTTGTTAAAGGTTAATGAATGCTATATAAAATTAAATATGATTATAAGTAAAATCAGATATTCGGATATGGATTAGATAATTATCTATCCATATTCATATCCATTTTTTTTTCATGGATATAGATATTAGTTGAATACTTAAATTTCTATCCATATTTGGATAGATTTGGATAAGAAAACATATCCAGACATATGCTATTCGATCTACTTGTTGACCTCAAGGATTGATTTTGATGAGTAACAAAATATTGAGTATATATTTGAATTAATGAAGTTGTTGAGATCATGTTTCAAAATGCATTTTAAAGTACCAAATAAAACTTCTATATAAATGTAATTGAAAATTGATAGAAAAGATTTGGAGGCTTTTGAAGCAAAAATCACACATGAAACAAGGTTTGTAAAGGATATCCCCAAATCAGAATTGAAGAGAAAAATCTTTGGGGAAACTAAAATTTTTCAGCTTAAGAAGCCCATGAGTCGACTCATGGTTCGCCTCGTTGTTCAGCTCGAGCTGATACGTAGACTGGCACGCAGAAGTTTCAGAAGGAATAATCTCGAGCAGAGGCTCGAGTCAACTCGAGGTTCTCGAGTTGAAGTCTCAGTGAAAATTTAGAGAATGATGATTTCGAGGCAAGGTCTCGAGCAGAGACTCGAGTTGACTTAAAGTTCTTGAGTCGAAGTCTCAGTGAAAATCCAAAGAATGGTGATTTTAGAGCAAGATCTCGAGCAGAGGCTCGAGTCGACTCGAGGTTTTTGAGTCAAAGTTTCAGGAGAAATACAGAAGATGATAATTTTGAAGCAAAGTTTGGCTCAGTCTCGGGCAGAGGCTTGAGTCGACTCGAGGTTCACGAGCTGAAGTTTTAGTAAAATACAGAAAGACTGATCTTCATACAAAAACTCTCGAGCTGAGGAACAAGCGGAGCAAATGGCCTTGAGCTGATGCTTGAGTCGACTCGAGATTCGACTCGAGCTCCAATGGCTAGTTTTTATAGACTATCCAGAACTGTGCAAATTGAATTCAAACGATCATTTTTGCTTCTCCAATGATCAAATAGGATTCTCCAGCCTCGCAAACGTGAAAAATCACCTACAAAATACTTAGAAGAAGTAACATGAACATAAGATCATCGAAAGAAATCAAAACGTTAAGAGAAAGAGTCATAAAAGCCCTAAAAAGAGAGCATTCCACTCCCAACTCTCAGAAACATAAAATCAAGTGATTCCATTCTACAAGAAGACAAGCTCAAACAGTTCAAAACCCTCCTTTCAAGAAGACTCCAAAAAACTTCATCGGCTTATTTTTTTATCAAAAGAGCTTTTTGTTCATTTTTGTTGTTCAACTTTCCTCTTTCTTGTAACTTAGCTTCAATAGGATTTTGAAGCTAAGAAAAAAGCTTATCCAAGCCTAAAAATTGGATTGTAAGCCAAGGGTTGGCTTAGAGATTAGTTGTGGTTGGTGAGCCGGTGTAAAAATCAACTAGATTTTGGATAGTGAGCCTTGGAAAACTATCCGACTGTAATCTTGAAGAGATTATAGTAAAATTTTTAAGTGGATCTTGGGGAGTGGACGTAGGTGCAAAGAGCACCGAACCACTATAAATTTTTTAGTATTTATAATTATCTTGTTTACTTTATTTTATTTTATTTATATTTTTGCATTTCTGCATACTTAGAACTAAAGCATACACCATCACATCACTTATTTTTGAAAATAGTACCTAACTTATTTTAAGTTTTGAAAAATCCAATCACCCCCTCCTCTTCGATTGTCTTGCTGGACAACAAATGGTATCAGAACTTGGTACTCATTTCATTTGATTTAACAATCAAGAGTTAAGATCAAATGGCAACCTATATGAGTGCATCTCTCACCGAAGGGCAATCGACCAATCATCCATCCTTATTTAATGGAATAAATTATACTTATTAAAAAGCATGCATACGCATTTACATTCAAATACTTGATTATCAACTTTAGAGAGTGATAATCAAAGGCCCACATACTCCCATAATCAAAATAGAGGATAATAATGTTTCCAAATTGGAAGAGGATTGGAATGAGCATGATATGAAAATGATAGAATTAAATGCTAAGGCCATGAATGTCCTATATTGTGCATTAGATCCCGATGAATTCAATAGAATTTCTACTTGTGCTTCGACCAAGAAGATTTGGGATAGACTAGAAGTTACCCATGAGGGTACTAATCAAGTAAAGGAGTCTAAAATAAATATGCTTATCCATCGATATGAATCATCTAAGATGGAGTCAAATGAGTCTATTTCTAAAATATTTACTAGATTTATCGATATTATTAATGATTTGAAAAGCTTGGATAAATCTTATACTAACAGTGAGCTTGTTCGTAAAATTCTTAAGTCACTTCCGAAAGCTTGAGAAGCAAAGGTTACCACCATCCAAGTGAAGGGAAAAGCTCTGTTTCTCGGATAAGGTTCGTTCAGATCTGATTTGATCAAGAGGGATATTTCAAAAATTTTTCTCTTAGATCCAAATTAGATTTGAGACTCTTCAGATATGATTTTATCAATCTAATAAAATAAAAATAAATTAAATTAAATTAAATCTAATTTAATTATATCTTATTATGGGTAATCCTATTATCCTGTGATGATCTCGATGTTTGCCTGAGGTTCTGGATGTAACCATGCAAGCACCTGACCTCTACCGGTATTCACTCAGATAGGATCTGAAGATCTTCTCCTTCTCAATCTATACTCTAAAGATTAGATCTGGATCTAATCTTGAAGGTCTTCAAAATATCTTTTGAAAATCGGATGTTGTCTCTTGCAACAGTGCTATCTTTTTCTTTCTTGTCGCCTTTCTCTTGCTTGGATCACACCAAACTCGAGCCCAAAGCTTCTTGGGCATGGAGAGGAGAGAGAGGATCTAAAGGTGGCATGGAGAGGGAGGGAGAGATTTCTTGTGGCATGGGCAAAAGGTAGAGAATCTTAATCCTAGGCGCAGATAGGGTTTATATAGACCCTGCTGCGCCATGCAGTGCCACATCATCCCAATCAATCATGGCTCTTCATGCAATCAGATCTAAATCCGATTGATGGGATGATATTATCTGATCCAATCAAATTAGTGTCCCTCACAAATCTCCTAGGTGGTGCCAAGACTGGTCAAAGATGACTCTTTGGCACCACCCAAGTTGAATACATGAAGCAACTAGAGTCCTATCTGTATAGGACTCCAATCCTTATCCACTTTGGATGCACACCTTCCTAGGCATGCGCCCCTTGCCTTTCTACTATTTAGCAGGTGGACAAGGGTCAAAGCTCTCTCTTATGGGTGCATGACACATGGGCAAATGTCTGAGTATCAAAGGTCAACATTTGACCAAAGTCCAAAGATAAGATTTAGCAGGTGACGGAAAATGGCAAGTGTTGTCTCAAATTTATCTTATGAATTAAGACAATCCTTTTCTGATCTGGACAAGCTTCAGTCAGACCAAATAAAAGTTTTGGAGTGAGCCCAAACATATTTGGCTCAGTCGAAACAACTCTTAATGATTGTTGAAGGAGAACATTAGGCTCAATCACGTGCTAGCATGATTTTCTTGAACCTAATTGAATCTTATTCAAATCAATTGAACTGGGTTAGTCCAATTGATGATATCTAGATCTAAACCCTTATTTGTGTGACCTAGTTAGGTTCAATTTCGTATGATAATGGGATATGTCATGATCTCTATCATCGACATCATCGAAATACCTTCTGATGATCAGAATTTTTTTGATTCAAACAATTAGTATGATCGATCATCCAAATCATTCTAATTGCTCCCAAAATCCACTAGTGACACCTAGTAGCATATGGTGGCAACCAATCAAAATTAAAAATGAACCTCTCGATGTAGTTATCTGTGTGATTAAGTTTTTCTATCTTGAGCTCCGATCGAATTAGGGTTAAGGTGATCTCGTCAAAACCCTAATTTTCGTCATATGAATTAATCATTCAATTCAAGTCCAATATGAAAATCCTAATAAAAACTCTTTCTATTATTTCACTCTACCATGGCCATGGGCTTATGAACTTGATTCTCATGATCATCATAGGGCTGCTCCTCATCTACCGAGGTAGATAGATAGATCTCTCTACCGAGGTGTAGAATCCCCTATTGGTGCAATTCAATTTCTACAATGAATATGCTATAGCCAACATACACCTAAGGATTCTAAATGGCTAGGAGACTGAGTTATGGTGTAGTTAAACTATAACACCCTCAAGGTGAACTATCGATGTACCTTAGATCAAAGAACCAGATACACCACTGCAGCTTAGAGCTAGTCATTGACGAGAAGGTAGACTTCCTGATGACTGCTCGAGGTGGTCACGCTCAGTGCTCTCATTCTCTAACGAGTATCTGTACTCTCTCTCCGATGTCTCTACACTGTAGACTCAAGACTCATCTATCCTAAAGAAGCGATCGTACACCAACCTTTCGGATCAATCACCATCCTCATGATGATCCTATGGTTGGGAGCATTTTATGAGTTAATAACAAAAATTCATGTCTTAAATTTTCAACTCTTAAAAATATGAACTATCATTACCATTAACTCAAAAAATATATCACAGACACTTTCAAATACACACTATGGTAGAAAATAATTTATTTTATTATTTATAGTCAAAATTATAATTTTGCCTTTAAATGTGTATTATAAGTGTTAGCCAATTCTAGTTTCTAGGGCACACATATCTAATAAACTCCCACTTGACCTAAAGCTAATTGGCTACAAATATAAGTTCCATCTTCTCAAGGTGGGCTTCGATCTTCTGTTGATCCAATGGCTTTGTGAGTGGGTCTGCCACATTGTCTGCGGAGTTGACTCTCTTGACCTCGACATAACCCTTCTCGAGGTAATCATGGATGAGGTGGTATCGCCACTCGATGTGCTTGGATTTTTGGTGAGACCTCAACTCCTTAGCAAGGGCTATGGTGCCATTGTTATCATAGTACAGAGGAATGACATCTGATGGCATCACTCCAATTTCTGCAGTGAATTTTTTATACCAGAATGCCTCCTTCGTAGCTTCTGACGCAGCGATGTATTCTGCTTCCATGGTGAAATCTGCTATCACTGTCTGTTTGGAACTTTTTCAACTGACAGCACCACCATTACATACAAACAGACTCTTAGATGTCGACTTTTGATCATCTATATCAGACATAAAATTCAAGTCTGTATACCCCGAACTTGGAGTTCTCCATTACCAAAAACCAATAATATATCCTTAGTTCTTCTTAAGTACTTAAGGATATATTTCACAGAAGTCCAGTGTTCTTCACCTGGATTCGACTGATATTTGCTCGTGACGCTCATAGCATGGGCTATATCAGGTCGTGTACATAACATGGCATACATGAGGCTCCCTATTGCTGAAGCATAAGGGATCTTGCTCATGCATTCTATCTCCTTAGGTGTGCTAGGGCACATCTTCTTGGAGAGATGAATGCCATATTTGAAGGATACCAAACCCCTCTTAGAGTTTTTCATGCTAAACCTCTTTAGTACTTCCTCTATGTACATCTTCTATGAAAGACCTAGCATCCTATTCGGTCTATCTCTATAGACCTTAATTCCTAGATTGAAGGATGCTTCTCCTAGGTCTTTCATGAAGAATTCTTTAGATAACCATATTTTAACTATGGTTAACATGGAAATATGGTTCCTAATAAGGAGGATATCATTCACATACAGTACGAGGAAGACAATAGCACTCCCACTGATCTTTTTGAAGACACGTGGTTCCTCCTCGTTTTTGATGAAATCAAATAATTTGATCACATCATTAAAACAAGTGTTCCAGCTCCGAGATGCTTGCTTAAGTCCATATATGGATCTTTGCAGCTTGCATACTTTATGATCAGCATCACTGGATGTGAAACCTAGCGGCTGTTCCATATAGATATCTTCCTCAAGGTATCCATTTAAGAATATCATTTTTATGTCCATTTGCCATATTTCATAATCGAAATAGGCTGCAATAGCAAGCAATATATGGATGGATTTTAGCATAGCTACTGGCCAAAAGGTATCCTGATAGTCAATGCCTTCATACTGACTATAACCTTTTGCCACTAATCTAGCTTTGAATGTCTCCACATTTTCATCTATACCAATCTTTCTCTTGTAGATCCATTTACACCCAATAGGTACTATACCTTCTGGATGGATCTACCAAGGTCCAGACTTGATTTGAGTGCATCGAGTCAATTTCTGACTTCATTGCCTCTAACCATTTCTCGAAGTTGATATCTGATATCGCCTCGTCATAGGTTTTGGGATCATCATCATGAATCCCATTACCTATGAGGAACATTTTTTTACTTCCTCTGAAATAGTACCTAAGTACCTCTCAAGGGGATGAAAAATCTTTTTCGATCTACGAGGTGGAGGAAGTAGTGATTGCTTTGGCTCAATCTGATTTGGTTCCACAGGATCCTTAGCTCATTGCTCTTGTGAGACTTTCTCCTCAAGCTTGATCTACTTTTCAATGCCACTATCTTGAATAAACTATTTTTCAAGAAAGATGGCATGCCGACTCACAATCACATTATGGTCTTCTGGAATGTAGAAATAATATCCTAATGACTCTTTAGGATATCCTATAAATCAAGCTCTAAAGGACCTAAAATCTAACTTATCTGCTTGTTATCTTTTGACATGAGCCGGACAACCCCAAATTCTGAGATGACTCAGACTTGATTTTTTTTCATGCCATATCTCATACGGTGTGGTAGGAACGATTTTAGAGAAAATCCTATTCAGTAAATATATAGTAGTTAATAGATTATATCTCCAAAGAAAATTAGGAAGATCTATGAAGCTCATCATGTATCAGACCATATCTAATAGGATCCGATTCCTTCATTCCAAAATCCCGTTGAGTTGAGATGTTCTAGGTGGAGTCCATTGAGAGATTATGCCATTTTGCTTGAGATAGTCAAGGAATTCCTGACTAGGTATTCACCTCCTCGATCTGATTGAAGAATCTTAATGGATTTTCTAGTTTGCTTTTCTACTTCATATCTAAATTTTTTGAACTTTTCAAAAGCTTCAGACTTGTGTCTTATAAGATACACGTATCCATACCAAGATAAATCATCGATAAAGATTATAAAGTAGATAAAGTTGCCTCTAGTCAGCACATCAAATGGGTCGCACACATCAGTATGTACTAGAGCAAGTAGATCTATGGCCCTTTCTCCATGTTCCATAAAAGGAAGCTTAGTCATTTTGCCATGAAGACATGATTCATAAGTTGGATATGACTCAGAAGTCAACGGACTCAATAGCCTAGTTTTTTTCTAATTTGTTAATCCTATCTTTTGCTATATGACCTAGCCTTAGATGCCATAGATATCTATCGTTCAGACTATCCCTAGGTCATTTTAATCTTAGGGCATTCACATTTTGCTCGATATTAAAGATAGATACATCAATATGTAACTGATAGAGATCGTTAATGAGGAAAGCACTTGCAATTTTATTTCTTTCATAAAGAATATTACAATGATCCTTAAGAAAACTAATTACATAGCCTTCTTGTGCTAAACATGAAACAAAAATCAAATTTTTACTTGCAGTAGGCACATAATAATAATCCATAAGTACTAAATCTAAGTCAGATGGTAGTTGAAGAGGATAGGTTTTCACGACCACAGCAGCAACTCTTGCTCCATTTTCGACATGTAGGATCATTCTACTCTCCCTCAGCCTCCTGCTATCCTCAAGATCCTGCATGAAAGTGCATAAATGAGCATTAAAACCAGAGTCAAGCATCCAACTGGATGTAGAAGAAATCGTAAGATTAGATTCAATAACGAGCATACCTCCAGAAGGACCTATCTTCTTCTTATTCTTCAAGGTGGCCAGGTATATAGGGCAGTTCCGCTTTCAATGGCCGTCAGTATTACAATGGAAATACTTTTCTTTGTCAGCAGCCTTCTTCTTCAGCTCTACCTTCTTTTTCTTTCCACTTTCCACCTTCTGTCTTTTCATAGACTTCTTCTTTTTAAAAGATTTTCTCTTGAAAGAAGTTCATTCCATAGCAAGTACTAAGCCTTTAGAATCTTTCATAGAAAGCTCAACAGTAACCAGCATGTTCATAAGCTCAGCCAGAGTACTCTGAAGTTTATGCATATGGTAGTTCATGATGAACTGCCCATATGCATCAGTCAAAGATTGCAGATTATGTCATTCTGTAGATCCTGGTCTAACTTCACTCTGAGCTTCTCAAGCTCTTCCAAGTCCTTGATCATCATCAGATAATGATCTTGGACTGATTGTCCATCACGCATTTTAGCCTTAAATAGTCATTTAGTGATCTGATATTTGACTGTGTGAGTTTGTTCACCAAATAACTCTTGTAGGTGAGCCAACATTTGGCGGGCAGTCTTGATATCTTCATGTTGGTGCTGAAGTTCATCAGACATCGAGCCCAACATATAGTATCTGATTTTGTTATCTTCATATATCCATTTATCAAGAGATGCTCTCTGTTCAGTGGACGGACGGACTAGTAAGGTGGAGGAATTCTAGTCCAATATATGAGTTAAGTTCTCGAAATCCAAAATAATTTTGAAGTTTTGGAGCCAATCCTTGTAATTAGGTTCGGTCAGTCTATAGGTGTCCAGGATATGGGCTAGTGGGTTGGATGTAGACATTTTTTTTTTCTATAGAAAGTCAAAGTTTCTAGTTAGATTTTATAATTAAGACTTGAATAATTTATTTAGGAGTTTAATTTTTAAATAAATTAGCTTTCATTATTTTCTTGGATACCTACACTCCCTCTGTAGAGATGCGAAGATCTCCATAAGTAATGATTTTTAGTGGATGGTGCAGTCCCACCAACTGACTCATCACCTTACCTAACATTTATTGGTGATGGGTTAGTCAATGAGTGAACAACTCTTGTCCAATGATTCTCTAATCATGGTGCACCAAGGCTTGGTCTCTAATTTATGAATCTCACCATATTCGAAATATTGATCTACTCCTTAGTTAAGTCAAACCCACCATTTATATAGATTGGATTCCTAATTGAATCTCTCATCGTATCTGAAATATTGAGCCCAATCCATCCGCCAGCCTGTAGCATCCAATGCCTAATAGACATGGTTGCGTCTTTTCGATGCAACTAAACCACTATAACCAGTCAAGAATAATCAACCCTGGAAAGGGCCCGCACATCTACAATGGTGGAAGACCTTAGACTTAATCTTTTTTTAGGGAGATTTATTTTAGATCTCTTTAAACTTAACTTGACATAGTCATAACCATTATGACTAACCTAGTGGCATGGGTTAGCTCAGATTATTAGCCACCTCAAATCTAGACTGAGTCGACAAATATGGCTAGGTAAGTGAGATCGGTGGAAGGGATGTGCCATTAACTCGATAAGAATGCATTCGAGTTGAGTAGCTCTCAATTAAAAATCAGTCGATCGTATCTACTAAACTTATCTTAGATACCAAATTATTGAGCCAGAACCAATCGGATTAGCCTACAATCCAGACTCTAACCACTAAGCCTAATTAGGTCTTAACTTGATCGATCACTTATGTGACTCAACCTTGATCCAGACTTAATCCTATTAGGCTGGTTAATTTAAGCACTCTTGATCCCATCTAATCGACTCTTGATTCGATTTGATCAATCACTAGACCTAATTGAGCTACTCAAGCCCAAATCCAATTTTATGAATATGTCTTAGATCTGAAAATTCTCAATTTTAGATCTAATATATTTTATAATCTTAATTTTTAATTAAGTTTAATATTTATAAATAAAATATATAAATAAAATTCTAAGATTTTAGGATCTAAAATTTTGTAGAAAATAAATTTTTGATTTTTGATTAAGGAAGAACGTGCAGCACCCCTACACATCATAAGAACCCCCCATCAAATGGAAGGAGAGGGCATTTAAATCCTACTTTATTCTTATGACTGGATGGCTAAGAAGAACACCTTAATCAGAAATATGATGAATCTACAAAACTAGTTAGATCTACATATATATCATATATATAAAATTAATCTAACTTAAAAATATGTTTTGCATATATCTCATATATCATATCATGCATATTTTTAGATCTAAATTATCTCATAAATATTTAAAAAATAAAATTTAAATTTGATCTTATCAAATTAAATTTATTCAAGATAACTTTGTAGAACTATTTTACAACTAGTCTAAACATGCATCGATCATATCTCATATGAATAAAATTAAATAAATTTATTTTTTATTTTTTAGATCTAATTATAATATTTATAATATCTAAAAATAGTAAATAAATAAATTTAAAATTATAATTAATTAAATTAAAATTATGATCATCCTAGACTATACATAGAATAATTCTATTCCTAGTCTAGTCATGCATCTCATACATCTTAGATCTAGATTATTTAATTTTTTTTAATTTTTAATTTTAGATCTAATCACACCTAATGTGACATCTAAAATTCATCTAATTATTCAAATCAAAATTATATTAAAATTAGATCTAAATAATTTTTATGGAACCTAGCTCTAATACCAGTTGAAGGAAAAAATCCTAATTTTTCCGGGTTAGGTTCGTTCAAATCTAATTTGACCAAGAGAGATATTTCAAAAATTTTTCTCTTAAATCTAAATTAGATCTGAGACTTTTCAAATCTAATTTTATCAATCTGATAAAATAAAAATAAATTAAATTAAATTAAATCTAATTTAATTATACCTTGTTATGGGTAATCCTATTATCTTGTGATGATCCTAATGTTTGCCTGAGGTTCTGGATGTAGCCACGCAAGTACCTAGCCTCTACCGATATTCACTCGAGTAGGATCTGAAGATCTTTTTCTTCTCAATTTGTATTCCAAAGATTAGATCTGGATCTGATCTTGAAGGTTTTCAAAACACCTTTTGAAAATCGGGTGTTGTCTCTTTCAGTAGTGCTGCCTTCTTTTTTCTTATCATCTTTCTCTTTCTTGGATCACACCAAACTTAAGCCCAAAGCTTCTTGGGCATGGAGAGGAGAGAGAAGATCTAAACATGGCATGGAGAGGGAGGGAGAGAAGCCTTGTGGTATGGGCAAAATGTAGAGAATCTTAATCCTAGGCGCAGACAGGGTTTATATAGATCCTGTTGCGCCATGCAGTGCCATATCATCCCAACCAATCATGGCTCTTCATGCAATCAGATCTAAATCTAATTGATAGGATGATATCATCTGATCCAATTAGATTAGAGTCTCTCACAAACCTCCTTAGGTGGTGCCAAGATTGGTCAAAGATGACACTTTGGCCCCACCCAAGTTGAATGCATGAAGCAACTGGAGTCCCATCTGTATGGGACTCCAATCCTTATCCACTTTAGGTGCATGCCTCCTTAGGCATGCACCCCTTGCCTTTCTGCTATTTAGCAGGTGGACAAGGGTCAAAGCTCTCTCTTATGGGTGCATGACATATGGGCAGATGTCTAAGTATCAAAGGTCAACATTTGACCAAAGTCCAAAGATAAGATTTAGTAGGTGATAGAAAATGGCAAGTGTTATCTCAAATTTATCTTATAAATTAAGACAACCCTTTTTTGACCTGGACAAGCTCTAGTCAGACCAAGTAAAGGTTCCTAAGTGAGCCCAAATATATTTGGCTCAGTTGAGATAACTCTTAATGATTGTTGAAGGAGAACATTAGGCACAATCGTGTGCTGGCATGATTTTCTTAAACCTAATTGAATCTTATTCAAATTAATTGAGCTGGATTAGTCCAATTGATGATATCTAAATTCAAACCCTTATTTGTATGATCTAGTTAGGTTTGGTTCCATATGGTAATGGAATATGTCATGATCTCTATCATCGACATCATCGAAATACCTTCCGATGGATCAGAACTTTTCTGATTCAGACAATTAGTATGATCGATCATCCAAATCATTCTAGTTGCTCCCAAAATCCATCAGTGACACCTAGCAACATATAGTGGCAACCCATCAGAACTAAAAACGAACCTCTCAGTGTAGTTACCTATGTGATTAAGTTTCTCTATCTTGAGCCCCGATCGGATTAGGGTTAAGGTGATCTCGTCAAAATCCTAATTTTTGTCATATGAATTAATCATTCGATTCAAGTCCAATATGAAAATTCTAATAGAAACTCTTTCTATTATTTCACTCTACCATGGCTATGGACTTATGGACTTAATTCTCATGATCATCATAGGGCTGCTCCTCATCTACCGAGGTAGATAGATCTTCTATTGGTGCAATTCAATTCCTATAATGAACATGCTATAGCCAACATACACCTTAAGATTTTGAATGGCTAGGAGATCGAGTTATGGTGTAGTCAAACTATAACACCCTCAAGGTGAACTATCGGTGCATCTCAGGTTAAAGAACCAGATACACCACTGCAGCTTTAAGCCAGTCATTGATGAGAAGGTAGACCTTTTGATGATTGCTTAAGGTGGTCACGCTCAGTACCCTTATTCTCCAACAAGTACCTATACTCTCACTTCGATGTCTCTACACTATAGACTCAAGACTCATCTATCCTAAAGAAGCGATTGTATACCAATATTTCGGATCAATCACCATCCTCATGATGATCCTATGGTCGAAAGTATTTTATGAGTTAATAATAAAAATTCATGTCTTAAATTTTCAACTCTTGAAAATATAAACTATCATTATCATTAACTCAAGGGATGTATCACAGACACTTTCAAATACACATTATGATAGAAAATAATTCATTTTATTATTTATAGTCAAAATTATAATTTTGCCCTGAGATGTGTATTATAAGTGTTAGCCAATTCTGGCTTCTAGGGCACACATATTTGATACCAAAAAGCTAAAGACCTCAACAAGCTACCATTGGAAGAGCTTCTTGGATCCTTAATGACTCATGAATTGAATATAAGGCAAAACATGAAGGAGGAAACCAAGAAGAAAAAGATCGTAGCTCTTAAGACAACTACTTCCAAGGATGATGAGAGTAAGAAATTCGATGAAAAGGAGGAAAAAGAAGACTTGGCCATGATTGCAAGAAAGTTTAAGAGGTTTATGAGAAAGAAGAAGCAAGGATTTAAGAAGAAGACATTCAAAGGTAAACCAAGTAACGAAAAAGAGAAGAAGCTACCAATTTGCTTCGAGTGCAAGAAATCTGACCATTTTAGGATGGACTGTCCCCTTCTCAAGAAATCATCCAAAAAGCTTAAGAAGAAGGAGATGATGGCTACTTGGAGTGATAGTGAGAACTCTAGCTCCAAGGAAGAATTATAATAAGAAGCCAACCTTTGCCCGATGGCACATCATGAGGAGGTACATGCTGAAAACTTCTTAGATTTCACTTTTGATGAGTTATAAGAGGCTTTTTTTAAACTTATGGCTGAATATAGAAAAGTAACTTTGAAAAATAAAGATTTGAGAAAATTAAATTCAGAACTTACTTATGAAAAGAAAATATTTTCTGAAAAATAGAATTTGCTTACTAATGAAAATCAAAAATTGAATGATAAACTAGCAAAAATCAAACCATTTGTAGAAAGATTTACCTATAGTTCCAAAAAATTAAATTTACTATTAAATGAGAAAAAAGTTATTTTTAACAAAGCTGGATTAGGATTTAAACCTCATAAGAAATAAAAATTATTCAAAAATCTATTTGTTAAAGCTTCATCAAACTCTACTTCAAATATCTCATATTTTTGTTGTGGCAAAATTGATCATAAGTCTTATGCATGTAATTTCAAAAAATTAAATAAAAAAAAGTTAAAATGGTTTGGATTCCAAAAGGAACCATGGGCACTAATCCCAAAGGATCTAAGATGACTTGGGTTCCTAAAAACTCAACTTGATTTTCTTGTGTAGGAGTGTCTTGCAGCTTGGGATAAGAAAAGGCTTTGGTATCTTGATAGTGGCTATTTAAGGCACATGATGGATGATAAATCTTAATTTATCACTTTTGAGCCTAAAAGAGGAGTAGTTATATTTGCTGACTATGAAAAGGGATGTATCATTAGCATTGGTAACATTCGTATCACTCCTTCTACTTCTATTCAAAATGTATTGCTAGTTAATGAGTTGAAACATAATTTACTTAGCATTAGTCAATTTTATGATAAGAAATTTAAAGTAACTTTTGAATCTCTATTATGTATTATTTATAATTCAAATGATAATGACATCATGTTCATAGGACATAGACATAACAATGTCTACATGGTATATCTTAATGATCTACACATGAAGAATGGTCAATGTCTTATGGCAATGAATGCCAAGATTAATGGAGTTAGTTGATTATGGCATCGTAGATTAGGTCATGCTAGTATGGACTTACTCTCAAAATTAATTAAGAAAGCCTTTTAAGAAGATTACCAAAACTAAGTTTTGAAAAAAATCAAATTTGTGATGCATGTCAATTTGGAAAGCAAACTAGAATTTCTTTCAAACCAAAAGAAATGATTTCAATCTCTAGACCTTTAGAATTACTACACATTGATTTGTTTGGACCCACAAGGACCACTAGTTTAGGAGGTAAAAAGTATGGTCTTGTAATTATAGATAATTTTTCAAGATTCACTTGGGTAACGTTTTTAGCACAAAAAGATGAAGCCTTCAATGCATTTTCTAAATTTTATCGAAAGGTTTCGAATGAAAAGAACACATCAATAGTTTGCATACATAGTGATCATGGTACAGAATTCAAAAATCAGCATTTTTAGAATTTTTGTAATGAAAAAATTGATCATAATTTTTCAACACCTACAACCCCACAACAAAATGGAGTAGCAAAAAAAAAAATCAAATAGTAGAAGAAATGGCACGAACTATATTATGTGAAAGTAATTTATCTAGATATTTTTGGACTGAGATAATAAATACTACATGTTACACATTAAACCATGTTCTAATAAGACCTATTTTAAAGAAACCCCATATGAACTTTGGAAAGATAGAAAATTAGATATCAACTATTTTCATGTATTTGATTGCAAATACTTTATACTTAATAATGAAAAAGATAACCTAAGAAAATTTGATGCCAAGTCCGATGAGGGTATCTTCTTAGGATACTCCTCATCAAGCAAGGCATATAGAGTGTTCAACAAGAAAACTCTCATTGTTGAAGAATCAATTCATGTTATTTTTTATGAATATAATGACAAATATCTTAGAAAAGAAGATGCTTTAGATGAGGATGCAGAAAATCTTCATGACAAGATGGATAATCTAACATTCAAGAATGCTCCACTTCAAAACAATGAAGAAGAGAAGAATGAAGAGTCCTCTCACAGTCCAAGAGAGGAGCTGCAAAAAGAATAGAGGTATGCACATGGACATCCTAAAGATCTTATAATCGATGATCCATCACAAGGGGTAAGAACACGATCTTACCTTAGAAATGTAAATAATTACATAATTTTTGTTTCATAAATTGAACCTAAATCAATAGAAGAAGCTAAAAATAATCCATATTGGATAGATGCCATGCAAGAAGAATTAAATCAATTTGAAAGAAACAAAGTATGGACCCTAGTCGATAGACCAAATGACTATCCAATAATTGGAACTAAATGGGTATATAGAAATAAATTGGATGAACATGGAACCATTATAAGAAATAAGGCTAGATTAGTAGCAAAAGGATATAATCAGGAAGAAGGCGTTGATTTTGATGAAACCTTTGCCCCTGTAGGTAGATTAGAGGCCATTAAACTATTGCTTGCTTTTGCATATTTCATGAATTTTAAATTATACTAAATAGATGTAAAAAGTGTATTTCTTAATGGTTATATAGTAGAAGAAGTGTATGTTGAATAACCATCTAGATTTGAAAATCATGCATTTTCATATCATGTATTCAAATTACACAAAGCCCTATGTGGTCTAAAACAAGCCTCACATGCTTGGTATAAAAGATTAAGTAAATTCTTACTAGATAATAAATTTACTAGAGAAAATATAGATAAAATCTTGTTCTTAAAAAGAAAAGATGAAAATCTATTAGTTGTATAAATCTATGTGGATGATATTATTTTTAGTGCTACTAATGAAATTCTTTGTCAAAAATTTGCTAAGCTAATGTAGGATGAGTTTGAGATGAGCATGATGGAAGAGTTAAACTTCTTTCTTGAACTTAAAATCAAGCAAAATGAAGAGAAGATCTCAATCAACCAAACAAAATATACAAAGAAAATACTCAAGAAGTTTGGGATGGAGAGTTCAAGACTAATTGACACACCAATGAGTACATCTTATGAACTTGACAAAGATGAGAAAGATCAGAAAGTAGATTTAAAATTATATAGAGGTATGATAGACTCATTTTTTTATCTTACTACAAGTAGACCAGATGTAGTATTTAATGTTTGCATGTGTGCTAGGTATCAATTAGACTCTAGAGAATCACATCTACTTGCTGTTAAAAGAATCTTTAGATACTTATCTGGGACACTTAATGTAGGACTATGATATGATAGAGCATCTCAATTTGAATTAATTGATTACTCTGATGCTAATTTTGCTGGGTGCAAACTTGATAGAAAAAGAACTAGTGGCACATGTCAATTTATAGGAGTAAATTTAATTTCTTGGTTTAGTAAGAAATAAAACTTAGTAGCACTATCAACGATCGAGGCTGAATATATTGCTGCTGGGAGTTGTTGCGCACAAATTCTTTGGATTAAATAATAATTAGAAGATTTGGATTCAAACTTATTGACCCTGAGATTGATTTTGATGATTCCAAAATATTGAGTATATTATGTATCTAATCATATATTTCAAGAATGTATGTAGGATTTTTCAAGTATCCAAAATGAAGAATTTATCTCAAGAATAAATTCTCTCAAGATGCTATGCCAAAATGCTTAAAAGAGCAAATTTACACATATTTGGATGGCTTGGTATGAAAAAAGTATGATTGAAAGAAGAGAAATTAAAATTGAAAGAAGCAATTATGTTAAAAGAGTTTGAGGCCAAGAAACTCAAGTTTGGAAGGTCAAACATTGAAGAAAAATAAAGTCAGGATTTTTTGAGATATCTCAGATTTTTTTTGAGAGCTCTCGAGTGGTCTGGCATAATGAAACAATATTCTGGCACAGTCTTGAGAGGTCTCGAGTTGAACTTGAGATGTCTCATTCTCAGGAGATAGAAACTTCATTTCTGTGCTCTGAGCGCAAGAGGTCTAGTAGATTTCTTGAGACGTCTCACGATTCTAGCAAGACGTCTTATGAAAAATTGAGAGGTCTCAAAATCTCGTAAAAGATCTCATGAAAAATCGAGGGATCTCGATCTGCACGGACAGCCTTCAATGGATAATTTTTCAATGGCTATTTTTCAACTCCAATGGCTATTTTAGAGCTTTCAACAGCTAAGAACTCTCACTCCAACCTTCTCTAAAGGTATTTAAAGATGGAGAATCAATTAAAAAAAATAGAAGAAAGAGATTAAGAGATTTAGAGAGAGAATCTTTCAAATTTTATGAGGAACATTGAATATCCAAAGAAAAGAGAAAAGAGAGGAGTGTTGTGCATAGATTTCAGCAAGCCTTCAAAGCAATCATCTCCAACATCTTTCACATCCTCTCAAGCATAATTTGAAGAAAAGCCAAGCTTCAATCGAGCACATTATCGACTTATTCTTTAGGATTTAAAAGAGCTTATACTTTATTTTTCATATTATGCTGAAACTTTACTTATATTTTTTTATTTCTTTACAAGTTTCTTTGAGGAAAAAAACTTAGGATTTAGACCCGTCCAAGTTCGAAATTGGACATTATAGGTTTTAATTGGTGATCCCAAAAAACCAACTGGATTGTTAGTGAACCCGAAAAACTAATGGTGTTAGGTTTTGGTTGGTGCTCCTATGAAAACCAACTAGGTTTATTTATGGATCTGAAAAAATAAATATACTATAATCAAGGATAGATTATAGTGAAATTTTCAAGAAAAGCTTGGAGAGTGGATGTAGGAGCGAGTTACTCCAAACCACTATGAATCTTTGTATGTTTGTGTTATGCTTTTTTCTTCTATCTCTCTATATACTTTGCATGCTTATAATTCTTACTTTACTTTCATAGTTCAATTTTGTTATCTTAATTCCATTGCTCATATTATATACATCTCATCCTCACCACTTAGATTAAAATCAAAGCACATAATTGCTTAGAGTTAAATTTAGCCAAAGCTTTTATAAGAATTCAATTCATCCCCCCCCCCTCCTCTTGGATTGCTATCTCTGGGTAACAATTGATATCAGAGCAGGTGCTTTATTATTGATTATTGACCTAACCATCAAGAGCTAAAGATCTAGGCGATTCAAATGGATTCTTTGTTTAATGAAGGCCATTCCATTGATCGACCCTCATTATTTGATGGTTCAAATTATACTTATTGAAAAGCTAGGATAAAAATCTTCATTCAAGCACATGACTATAATCTATGAAAGATTATTGCCAATAGCCCTTACACACAAAATACATCATTTATTGATAGAGAATCAATGCATCTAAATGCTAAGGCCTTGAACATTCTTTATTACTCCTTAGACTTCAAGTATATTTAATGCAATTTCTTCATGTATTTCAGCAAAACATGTATGGGAGAAATTGAAAAGAATTTATGAGGGAGTAAATCAAAAAGAGAAATCAAGCTTCCAAGAAGTTAAGAAAGCTCACTCCAACCTATGCCTCATGGCTCATGAGAATGAAAAGAAGAAGAAGAAGAGAAAACAAAAGAAAAAGAAAGTATTAATTAAGGGAGAGCAAAGTAAAGAAATGAGAAATGAAAAGAAGGAAGAAAGTGCTACAAATCTTTGCATCATGACCAATAAATATGAGGTAAATTTAGAGAACTCTTTCCAATTTACATTTGATGAATTATATTTTTTAACGATTTAATGAATGAATACAAAAATTTAAGGCTAAAAAATAAAGAGCTTAAAAGATCAAATCTTCTTTTAGATGATGGAAAGAATAATCTTTTGAGTGAAAAAGAAGATCTTTTGAAAGAAATAATTTTTTTGGCTAAAGAAAAGAATGTACTTTTTAAATCTAAAAAATCTTTAATTGAAAAAATTATTAAGTTGAAAGAGGAATTCAAAAAATTAAAACTTTACATTGAAGAGAAAGAAAAAATATTAGAAGAAAAGAAATCTCTTATGGAAGAAAATGAAAAATTGAGAAAAGAGATTGAAAACTTGAAGCCCATGCTTAAAAAATTTATAATTGGATCTCAAAAGCTTCAAACAATTTTAGATAATCAAAAGGTCATTTTTGATAAAGCAGGAATTGGTTATAATTCATTGAGAAAATAGAAATTTGTCAAAAACATGTTTAGCAAAGCTTCATTTGAAAATCATTCAATTACATGTTTTAAATGTAACAAAGTAGGCCAAAAAATTTCTGAATGTAATTTTAAAAGAATTGGCCAAACTTTGATTAAACAAATTTGGATTCCAAAGGAAACCTTGAATACTAACTTCTATGGACCCAAGATGACTTGAGTACCAAAAATCATTAAGTGACTTTGTAGGTGCACTAAGGATCCAAATGAAATGAAAGGAAGAAAAATTTTAAGGATGCCTTGAAAATGAAAATAGATGGATGGTGCTATTTGGTAAAATCTAAACTATTCTCACACCATGCCATCCTTATTTGCTAAATATATTTTGATTATTAATTAGCATAATTATTAAGCATGTTTGATTGATTTTGATGCTTGCAATAATTTGAATACTTTGATTTTAAAGATTAATATGCTCTCCTCTATATATCATACTATGAATGAAATAGTTTATTTTGAAATTCAGCATAATATTTTATGCCTTTCCATATCAATTTTATAATTAATAAATTTAAATTAAAAGATTCTTATTGGATATGAATGTTTTAAATTGCTAAATATTTATAGAAAACTTTAGTTTTAATTATTTGATATCAAACAACTTACTACTACCATGTATCTGATTGATTTATCTTTTGACAAAAAGAGAAGAATGTCTTTGTTTCAAATATGATTTTATATAGCTATATGTTTGATATGATATCATTTGAAATAAATTCAAAAATACATACCTTTTCTAAACCTAATTACTTGATATTTCTTATGAAAAGAAAAAAATGATCTTTT
Source organism: Cocos nucifera (assembly GCA_006176705.1). Taxonomy (NCBI): domain Eukaryota; kingdom Viridiplantae; phylum Streptophyta; class Magnoliopsida; order Arecales; family Arecaceae; genus Cocos; species Cocos nucifera. The sequence goes on along the minus strand of QRFJ01000894.1, from coordinate 8,593 downwards.
TGAAGAATGACTGAAAATTTTTTTATGATTTGCCTTCACTAATTTGCTGATATCAATTCAAATTGATTTATCATTCTAAATCCTTAAATTATTTAATTTGAATCAATTCATCTTGATTTAATTCAAAACTAAAATCATTAGTATCAAGCTGAATTTGCAAATTAATCTTTAAATGGTATTGAACCAAGAAAATCATGATTTGATCTAAAACTTAGTTTAATTGGTATCAAGAAAATTTTTCAAAGAAATGACTCTATTTGTTAAAGTAAGGAAGAGAAAATATTGAAGAAGTAATCATTTAATAAAAAAAGTTTTTGAAATTAAAAATATATTTTAAATTTTAAAAATCTAAATTTAGTGGTTAAATTCATGTTAAATTTGCTTAATTTAAAATATAGAGGGGGAGAAAGTTGAAAAGTAAAGTAATCTTGTTATAAGTATGAAAAATAGGGGGAGAGATATTTTCTAACTTGATTTGATTAAAAATTTTTTGACTAATTTGAAAATATATTCTTACTCCAAGAAATAAATTTTGAAATCCATTTAAAATTTTAAATTTGATCATAAATTTCTCATATGCATTGTAAAATTTTTATGAATTATTTGTCTTGAAATAATATTTTACTCAAAATAATAAATTTAAAAATATGACTATCTTATGCTTTGATATTGTTTATTTTACTTTGCTCGATACATTCTCGATACATACCTTTTTCAAATCTAATTGATCAAAATTTCTTAAAGAAAAAAAATTAGAATATTAAAGTATATATTACGCTTGATTTCATATTCAAATATTTTGAAAAGCTCTATTCCTCTTAAAACTTAGAAATGCATATTTGAAAATCTGAATAAAGATCATATTCATTCAAAAAGAGGGAAAGTATATAATATTTAAATTTAAGCTAATTTATAAAATTAAAATAAATATTTGAAACTTATTTTGAGTCAAATGATAAATTTTTAAAAGAAAGATGATTCATTTAAATTGATTTCATGAATTTAATACATCTCTCAATTTAATACTTTGATGTTGATTTTGATGACTCATATAAATTAATTTTCTAAACTTAATGCAATTCTTACTTTGATACAATCATATTATTGATTTTGATGATTATTTCTTTTTTTTTTCCCATGAACTTTTTGATGCTGTGAAAAAGAGGAAGAGGAATGTTGACTATATGCTTGAAGAAACTCAACGAATTGTATTGATGCTTGAAATTATAACTTAATACTCACTGATATGAATTGAAATATTTTTTTATGAGTATATAAAATATGTGCAATGAACCAAAAGAATAATTGAAAACATTCATGAAGTACTCATTCATGTGTTTAATCTATACTTCATGATATTTTTTAGCAAAATACATAGAAATACATTATTTACTTTTATTGTGCATATACTCAAGATTATGTCATCATAAAAAAGAAGGAGATTATTAATCCTGAGATTGATTTTGATGATTCTAAAATATTGAGTATATTATGTATCTAATCATGTATTTCAAGAATGTATGTAGGATTTTTCAAGTATCCAAAATGAAAAATTTATCTAAGAATAAATCCTCTCAAGATGCCATGCCAAAATACTTAAAAGAGCAAATTTACACATATTTGGATAGCTTGGTATGAAGAAAGTATGATTGAAAGAAGAGAAATTAAAATTGAAGGAAGCAATTATATTTAAAAGAGTTTGAGGCCAAGAAACTCAAGTTTGGAAGGTCAAACATTGAAGAAAAATGAAGTCAAAATTTTTTGAGATGTCTCGAATTTTTTTTAAGAGCTCTCGAGTGATCTGGCATAATGAAATAGTATTCTAGCATAGTCTCGAGAGGTCTTGAGTTGAACTCGAGATGTCTCATTCTCAGAAGATAAAAACTTCATTTCTATGCTCTGAAAGTGAGAGGTCTCATAGATTTTTCGAGAGGTCTCGCGGTTCTGGCGAGACATCTCGTGAAAAATTGAGAGGCCTCAAAATCTGGTAAGAGGTCTCATGAAAAATCGAGAGATCTCGATCTGCACGGACAACCTTCAACGGATAGTTTTCTAATGGCTATTTTTCGACCCCAATGGCTATTTCTGAGCTTCCAATGGCTAAGAACTCTCACTACAATCTTTTCTAAATGTATTTCAAGGTAGAGAATCAATTGAAAAAATAGAAGAAAAAGATTAAGAGATTTAGGGAGAGAATCTTTCAGATTTTGTGAGGAACATTGAATATCCAAAGAAAAGAGAAAAGAGAGGAGTGTTGTGCATAGATTTCAGCGAGTCTTCAAAGCAATCTTCTCCAACATCTTCCACATTCTCTTAAGCATAATTTGAAGAAAAGCCAAGCTTCAATCAAGCACATTATCAGCTTGTTCTTTAGGATTTGAAAGAGCTTATACTCTATTTTTTATATTGTACTGAAACTTTATTTGTATTTTTTGATTTCTTTACAAGTTTCTTTGGGAAAAAAACTTGGAATTTAGACCCGTCCAAGCCCAGAATTGGATATTGTAGGTTTTGATTGGTGATCCCAAAAAACCAACTAGGTTGTTAGTGAACCCAAAAAACTAACGGTGTTAGATTTTGGTTGGTGCTCCTATGAAAATTAACTAGGTTTATTTGTGAGCCTGAAAAAATAAATACACTGTAATCAAGGATAGATTATAGTAAAATTTTTAAGAGAAGCTTGGAGAGTGGACGTAGGAGCAGGTTGCTTCGAACCACTATAAATCTTTGTGTATTTGTGTTGTACTTTTTTCTTCTATCTCTCTATATACTTTGCATACTTATAATTCTTACTTTACTTTCATAGTTTGATTTTGTTATCTTAATTTCGCTACTCATATTATATACATCTCATCCTCATCACTTAGATTAAAATCAAAGCACATAATTGCTTAGAGTTAAATTTGGTCAAAGCTTTTATAAGAACCTAATTCACCCTCCCCTCTTGGGTTGCTATCTCTGCGCAATAATTGGTATCAAAGCAGGTGCTCTATTATTGATTATTGACCTAACCATCAAGAGCTAAAGATCTAGGTGATCTAAATGGATTCTTTGTTTAATGAAGGCCATTCCATTGATCGACCCCCATTCTTTGATGGTTCGAATTATACATATTGGAAAGCTAGGATAAAAATTTTTATTCAAGCACATGACTATAATCTTTGAAAGATTATTGCCAATGGCTCTTACACACAAAATACATCATTTATTGATAGAGAATCAATGCATCTAAATGTTAAGGCCTTGAACATTCTTTATTGCTCCTTAGACTTCAATGTATTTAATGCAATTTCTTCATGTATTTCAACAAAACATGTATGGGAGAAATTGGAAAGAATTTATGAGGGAGTAAATCAAAAGGAGGAATCAAGCTTCCAAGAAGTTAAGAAAGCTCACTCCAACCTATGCCTCATGGCTCATGAGAATGAAAAGAAGAAGAAGAAGAAGAGGAAACAAAAAAAAAAGCATTAATTAAGGGAGAGTAAAGTAAAGAAATGAGAAATGAAAAGAAGAAAGAAAGTGCTACAAATCTTTGCCTCATGACCAATGAAGATAAGATAAATTCATAGAACTCTTTCTAATTTATATTTGATGAATTATATGAAGCCTTTAACAATTTAATAAATGAATACAAAAATTTAAGGCTAAAAAATAAAGAGTATAAAAGATCAAATCTTCCTTTAGATGATGAAAAGAATAATCTTTTGAGTGAAAAAGAAGATCTTTTGAAAGAAATAAATTCTTTGGCTAAAGAAAAGAATGTATTTTTTAAATCTAAAAAATCTTTAGTTGAAGAAATTATTAAGTTAAAAGAGGAATTCAAAAAATCAAAACTTTACATTGAAGAGAAAGAAAAATTATTAGAAGAAAAGAAATCTCTTATGGAAGAAAATAAAAAATTGAGAAAAAGGATTGGAAACTTGAAGCCCATGCTTAAAAAATTTATAATTAGATCTCAAAAGCTTCAAGCAATTTTAGATAATCAAAAGATTATTTTTGATAAAGCAGGAATTGGTTATAATTAATTAAAAAAATAAAAATTTGTCAAAAACATGTTTAGCAAAGCTTCATTTGAAAATCATTCAATTAAATATTTTAAATGTAACAAAGTAGGCCATAAAATTTCTAAATATAATTTTAAAAGAATTGGCCAAACTTTGATTAAACAAATTTAGGTTCCAAAGAAAACCTTGAATACTAACTCCTATGGATCCAAGATGACTTGGATATCAAAAATCATTAAGTGACTTTGTAGGTGCACTAAGGATCCAAATGAAATGAAAGAAAGAAAATTTTTATAAATGCCTTGGAAATGAAAATAGATAGATGGTGCTATTTGGTAAAATCTAAACTATTCTCACACCATGCCATCTTTATTTGCTAAATATATTTTAATTATTAATTAGCATAATTATTAAGCATGTTTGATTGATTTTGATGCTTGCAATAATTTGAATGCTTTGATTTTAAAGATTAATACGCTCTCCTCTATATATCATGCTATGGATGAAATGATTTATTTTGAAATTCAGCATAATATTTTAAGTCTCTCCATATCAATTTTATAATTCATGAATTTAAATTAAAAGATTCTTATTGAATATGAATGTTTTAAATTGCTATATATTCATAGAGAACTTTAGTTTTAAATATTTGATATCAAACAACTTACTATTAACATGTATCTGATTGATTTATCTTTCAGTAAAAAGAGAAGAATGTCTTTGTTTCAAATATGATTTTATATAGCTATATGTTTAATATGACATCATTTGAAATAAATTCAAAAATACATACCTTTTCTGTGAAGGGAAATCTTGATTTTTCAGTCCAGGTTCGTTCAGTCTGATCAGATCAAGAGATATATTTCAAAAATATTTTTCTTTGATCTATATTAGATCTGAGATATTTCAGATCTGATTCATATTATTTTAATAAATAAAATAAAATAAGGATAAATTAAATTAAATTTAATTTACCTGATTTGGGTAATCCAATTACCCGTTGATGATCCTGTAGGCAGCGGAAGGTTCTGGATCTAGCCACGCAAGTGCCTGGCCTCTACCGATATCCACTCGAGTTGGATCTAGAGATCCTCTTCTTTTTTATCACATCTCCAAAAACCAGATCTAGATCTGATCTAGAGGATCTTCAAAACTTCTTTTGAAGATCAGTAGTCGTCCTTTGCAGCAGTGCAGCCTTCTTTCTTTTGATCGCCTTTCTTTGATCTGGATCGCACCAACCAAGCTCCAAAACTATTTTGGACGTGGAGAGGAGAGGGAGAAGAAGCTTTGGCATAGAGGAGGAGAGGAGAAAAAGCCTTTGGGCATATGGAAACTCTTAGCCTCTTTGAGTTGGGTACAGGGTCTTATTTATAGACTAACTATGATCCAACTCCTCTTCTTCCCAACCAATCATAATTCTTTGTAAAATTAGATCTAAATCTGATTGGTGGGAATAGAGTCCCCTGGATTCCTCCTTAGAGGGCGCCTAAGACCAGTCAAAGTTGGTTCTTAGAAGAACTCTAATTGGAATCCAAAAAGGAGATGGAGTCCTTGTCCAACAAGGACTCCTAGGCGCCTCCAGCTTGGGTACACGCCTAGGGTGGCATGCACCCTCCTCCTTGCCAGGTTCTGGTAGGGGGATAGGCCCCCACCAGCTCTCCAATAGGTGCATGACATGTGGTCAAAAGTCAAAGTGTCAATGGTCAATGTTTGACCAGTCAAAGGTAGACTTTTGACCAAAGTCAAAGAACAAGAAATGGCAGGTGACCAAAAATGGTAGGTAATGTCTTACAAAATAAGACAACCTTTTCTGACTTGGACAACCTTCAGTCAGACCATATGAAGGCCTCTAATTGAGCCCAAACTCCTTTGGCTCAGATCAGGACAACTTATTTATGATAGTAAAAGAAGAACGTTAGGTTCAATCGAGTGCTAGCATGATTTCCTTGAACCTAATTGAATCTCATTCAGATCAATTGAACTGGATCAGTTCAATTGATGATCACCAGATTCAAACCCTTGTTTGTGTGATCCAGTTAGGTTCAGTTCTGTATGGTAATGGGATATGTCATGATCTCTATCATCGACATCATCGAAACTCCTTTCGATGGATCAGAACTCTTCTGATTCGAACAGCTAGAATGATCGATCATCTAAATCATTCTAATTGCTCCCAAAATCCACCAGTGACACCTAGCAGTATATGGTGGCAACCCATCAGAGCTGAATGTGAACCTCTTGGTGCAGCTACCTGTGTGATTAAGTTCTTCTATCTTGAGCCCCGATCAGATTAGGGTTAAGGTAAACTCGTCAAACCCTAGTCTCTGTCATATGATGTAATCATTCGATTCGAGTCCAATGTGAAAATCTAAATAGAAACTCTTTCTATTATTTCACTCTACCATGGCCATGGATTTCAGGACTTGATTCTCATGATCATCATAGGGCTGCTCCTCTACCACCGAGGTAGATAGATTCCATTTTGATGCCATCCAGTTCCTACAATGAACATGCTATAGCCAACATACACCTCAGGATTCCATATGGCTAGGAGATCGAGTAATGGTATAGTCAAACTATAACACCCTCAAGGTGAACTGCCGATGCACCTCAGATCGAAGAATCAGACAAACCACTGCATCATTGAATCAGTCATTGATGAGAAGGTAGACTTCCTAATGACTACTCGAGGTGGTCACGCTCAGTGCCCTCGTTCTCTAACGAGTACATGTACTCTCGCTTCGGTATCTCCACACCATAGACTCAAGACTTATCTACTAAAGAGAAGCAATTGTACACCAACCTTCCACATCAATCACCATCCTCGTGATGATCCTATGGTCGGAAGCATTTTATGAGTTAATAATGATTATTCATGTCTTAAATTTTCAACTCTTGAAAATATGAATTATCATTACCATTAACTCAAAGGATGTATCACAGACACTAAATACACATATGTGATAGAAAATAATCTATTTTATTGATTATAGTCAAAATTATAATTTTGCCCCTAGAAGTGTATTAGAAGTGTCAGCCAATTCTGGCTTCTAGGGCACATATATCTAACAATCTTCCACTTGTCCTAAAGCCAATTGGCTACAAGTCTAAGTCCCATCTTCTCAAGGTGGGCTTCGAACTTTTGCTGGCCCAACGGCTTTGTAAGTGGGTCTGCCACATTATCTATGGAGTTGACTCTCTTGACCTCGAGATAATCCTTTTCGAGGTAATCGTGGATGAGGTGGTATCACCGTTTGCTTGGAACTCTTCCAGCCGACAGCATCACCATTGCACACAAACAGACTCCCAGATGTCGACTTTCGATCATCTATATCGGACATGAAATCCGAGTCTATGTATCCTTGAACTTGGAGTCCTCCATTACCAAAGACCAACATCATATCCTTAGTTCTTCTCAAGTACTTAAGGATACATTTCACAGAAGTCCAGTATTCTTCATCTGGATTTGACTGATATCTGCTTGTGACACTCACAGCATGGGCTATATCAGGTCGTGTATATAGCATGGCATACATGAGGCTCCCTATTGCAGAAGCATAAGGAATCTTGCTCATGCATTCTATTTCCTCAGGTGTGCTAGGGCACATCTTCTTGGAAAGATGAATACCATGTCTGAAGGGTATTAATTCTCTCTTAGAGTTTTCCATACTAAACCTCTTTAGTACTTTCCTCTATGTACATCTTCTGTGAAAGTCCTAGCATCCTATTCGGTCTATCCCTATAGACCTTAATTCCTAGAATAAAGGATGCTTCGCCTAGGTCTTTCATGGAGAATTCCTTAGACAACCATAATTTGACTGTTGTCATCATGGGAATATCATTCCCAATAAGGAGGATGTCATCCATGTACAATACGAGGAAGACAACAGTGCTCCCACTGACCTTTTGAAAACACACGATTCCTCTTCATTTTTGATGAAACCAAATATTTTGATCACATCATTGAAACGAGTGTTCCAGCTCCGAGATGCATGCTTAAGTCCATATATGGACCTTTGCAGCTTGCAAACCTTGTGATCAGTATCACTGGATATGAAACCTAGCGGCTATTTTATATAGATATCTTTCTCAAGATATCCATTTAAGAATGCCATTTTCACATCCATTTGCCATATTTCATAATCGAAATAGGCTGCAACGGCAAGCAATGTGCGGATGGATTTTAGCATAGCCACTGGAGAAAAGGTATCCTGATAGTCAATGCCTTTGCGTTGACTATAACCTTTTGCCACTAGTCTAGCCTTTAATGTCTCCATATTCCCATCTACACCAATCTTTCTCTTGAAGATTCATTTACACCTAATAGGTACTATACCTTCTGGTGGATCTATCAAGATCCAGACTTGGTTTGAGCGCATCGAGTCAATTTCTGACTGCATTGCCTCTAGCCATTTCTTAAAGTCGATATCTGATATCGCCTCGTTGTAGGTTTTGGGATCATCACCATGAGCACCATTACCTACGAGGAACATTTTCTCTACTTTCTCTAAAATAATACCTAAGTATCTCTCAGGGGGATGGAAAACTCTTTTCGATCTACGAGGTGGAGGAGGTAGTGTTCTTATTGG